>JADBJO010027614.1:17500-21130 GCA_016801955.1 Conus betulinus
AATGAATGTCGGATGGGGGAAAAGGTAAAACAGTGAATGTTGGACTGAGGCCAACGTGAAAATGATGAATGTTGGACCAAGGCAAACGTGAAAATGATGAATGTTGGACTGAGGCCAACGTGAAAATGATGAATGTTGGACTGAGGCCAACGTGAAAATGATGAATGTTGGACTGAGGCCAACGTGAAAATGATGAATGTTGGACTGAGGCCAACGTGAAAATGATGAATGTTGGTTGGACTGAGGCCAACGTGAAAATGATGAATGTTGGACTGAGGCAAACGTGAAAATGATGAATGTTGGACTGAGGCCAACGTGAAAATGATGAATGTTGGACTGAGGCCAACGTGAAAATGATGAATGTTGGACTGAGGGCAAACGTGAAAATGATGAATGTTGGACTGAGGCCAACGTGAAAATGATGAATGTTGGACTGAGGCCAACGTGAAAATGATGAATGTTGGACTGAGGCCAACGTGAAAATGATGAATGTTGGACTGAGGCAAACGTGACAATGATGAATGTTGGACCAAGGCCAACGTGAAAATGATGAATGTTGGACCAAGGCCAACGTGAAAATGATGAATGTTGGACTGAGGCAAACGTGAAAATGATGAATGTTGGACTGAGGCAAACGTGAAAATGATGAATGCTGGACCGAGGCCAACGTGAAAATGATGAATGTTGGACTGAGGCAAACGTGAAAATGATGAATGTTGGACTGAGGCAAACGTGAAAATGATGAATGTTGGACCAAGGCAAACGTGAAAATGATGAATGTTGGACCAAGGCAAACGTGACAATGATGAATGTTGGACTGAGGCAAACGTGAAAATGATGAATGTTGGACTGAGGCAAACGTGAAAATGATGAATGTTGGACTGAGGCAAACGTGAAAATGATGATGTTGGACTGAGGCAAACGTGAAAATGATGAATGTTGGACTGAGGCAAACGTGAAAATGATGAATGTCGGATGAGGGAAAAGGTAAAATGATGAATGTTGGACCAAGACAAACGTGAAAATGACGAATGTTGGATGGAGGAAACGTGAATATAAAACATTTTGGAGTGGCGAAAAACACGTGAATGAAGAATATTGAGCGGGGAAAACGTGAAAAATAATTAATGTAGGAAGGGGGGGGGGGGGGGACGAAAAGGATGAAGACTAGACTGGGAGTAAAATGTGAAACTGATGAACGTTGGAGTGGGGGGAACGTAAGAATATTCAGGACATGGGGGAAAAACTTGAAAATGATAAATGTTGGACAAGGGGGAAAATGTGAGAACGATGAATGTTGAGGTGGGGAATGTAAGAATGATGAATATGGGGAAAAAATGAATATTGAACAGTGGTGGGCGGAGCGGGGAGGAGGGAGGGAAGGGGGCGGGGCGGCGTGACAATGAATAATGCTGATTGGGTTAAAGGCAAGAATGATGAAAACTGGACTGCACAAAAAGTTGACAAGGGTTGATGACGAAGTAAGGTAAACACGCGACTGCTTAATGTTAAACAGGAGGTGTGTGTGTGTGTGTGTGTGTGTGTGTGTGTGTGTGTGTAGGAAGGGGAAAGGAGGCGGAGGGAGGGTACTGGGAGTGGAGAGAGCACGTGAAAATGCCCAATGTTGGACATGAGGAAAACATGAGGACTAGAAGTGTTGAACTGCGGGAAAACGTGAAAATGAGGAATGCCGGACTGGGCAGAAAGGCAAGTATGATGAACGGACTGCGGGGACTTGAGAGGGGCGGGGGTTTGGAGTGTGCAGGTGAAACGCGAGAATGGTGAATGCTGGACGGGAGAAAACTGAGGCAGTGATGATGATGTTGGACTGGAGGAGAAGAGAAGAACACAGAACAGAGGAATAAGAGATGGAAGGCTGGCGTCACGCCGGTGAACGAAGGACGGAGGAGGAAAGCGAAGGAATGAAAAGGGCGTGAGAATGATGGCCGTAACGAAAACAGGATTGCGACAGAGTAACAGTGGGCACAATCAGCACAGATATGAAACGAAATGAGAAGACGGTAACTCGTGAATAATGAATGGTTGACACAATGAGATGAAGACAACACACAAACACGCTGAGTGGAAGACGGGGTCAGAACATGACAACAGTAAATGAAGAACAAGGTGAGAAGAAGAGAACATGACAACAGTAAATGAAGAACAAGGTGAGAAGAAAACATGACAACAGTAAATGAAGAACAAGGTGAGAAGAAGAGAACATGACAACAGTAAATGAAGAATAAGTGAGAAGAAGAGAACATGAGAATGACAACAGATGAAAGGAACGGTGACTGAGGAACGGGGGAAAGATGATGTGTTAACAGATGACAGGAACGGTAACTGAGGAACGTGCGAAAGAGAGATGGTGGATGATTGACGATAAAAAATAGTGAAACTATTTTTGATGCGCTGGAGGAGGAAAGGAGTTTCAAAGAATGAATGATGGAGGGGAGAAGAACGTAAGAACGATAAATGACGAGCGAGATGGGAAGGGGAGAACTAGACGTAGTTGAATGATATACGTCCATCCCACTGTTCAATACTGCCAAAAGAGATGTAAAGGGATTGCGACGGAAATGACTGTATCATAAGTTCGTAGCAAGGCAGAATAATAATGTGAAGGGTCTCTGGAGAACATCAAGGATCAAACTTGAAAAGCAGGAAGTGGAGAGAAAAGTGGACTGAAAAGAACAATATCCTGGCATGAAAGAAGGCAAGCGAGAAGCCAAGGAAGTAAAACAAAACAAAACAAAACAAAACAAGTGTTGTGATGAGCACCAGAAAATCGTACGTGAATGAGAAATGGGGAAAAGGGGAATATTTATAGAATCATAAGCGGCATGTCTTTTTTGAGTGGATCTGACGTAAACCATACCAGGGCCGTACGAATTTATAAAACACCATATCAAGTCGCCCGACTGAGAATCAAGACATGCATGGATCAGTATTTTTTAAATAGGCCAAAGTTTTTCTTGAATCAACGTGATTCAACAAAGTTGCTTCAGGTACCCCACCTCACCCCTTTCCCACCCATACACATACTCAACTCCTTCAAAAGGAAGTTCAGGGTAAAGCACCCAGGCCGATGTAAGACGACTTCACAGACGCCTGGGGCTTTATGTACTGATATATTGATGTTCCGATGGTGTCGGTGTGGTGTTCCATAAACCCTCTACCACCCCTCTCTTTCCATCCCCCACCCTTCCCACCTGCCTTCCTACTGCGGCTATCCCATCCGCCCTACCACCTTGGTGAGTGTCGATGTTCAACCTGAACATGACCTCACACTGAACGTGGCACGGTTGTCACTTCTCTGCACAGGGTCCACACTGAATCAGCTCTAATGCTAGTTTGACGATGCGCAAGAAATCTCAGCAACGAAATATTGTTGGATACTACCAGCGGTATCACGAAATAAAACCGCAGCAATGATGAACTGTTGAAACACTATCAGCGGTATCACAAGCAAATTGTTTAACGAAACGGCAATGAAATAACCTGAGCTGAACACTGGTTACACTCACAAAGAGTGAACAGCATGAAGCCTGGAGAACTAAGAAACAAAGGCTAACTCAAACCAGATGCAGAAACTTGGTCACTGTAAAAAAAAAAAAAAAAAGTAAAGTA
>JADBJO010027615.1:0-5000 GCA_016801955.1 Conus betulinus
AGGACCTTCCAACAACATGGATGCAAAGTGTCCCACAAACCACCACCTTCCTATGCCAGCAACTGACCCATGTCAAAGACAAAATCGACCCCCTAAAGCAGTGTAGTGTAGTGTACCAGGTAGGATGTCAAGACTTTGCCAATACCTACATTGGCGAGACATCAAGACCACTCACCACCCTCTACAGGAACACCAAAACCGATCTACTTCTGCCATACACGAACACCTACAAGCCACAGGCCACAGTTTCAGCCCCCAAGAAACCAAGATCTTATCTACAGAGCCCTTCCTCACAAAAAGAAAAGTTAAAGAAGCCATCGAAATCAAGACCAGATGCCCCAGCCTGAACAAAGATCAAGGCTTTAAACTTCCCCCCCCCATCTACAAATCAGATCCTGACAACCGTTCACCCCACACAACGGTCCTGTCACAGCTGATCATAGGACAGATCACTGCATCACAACAGAGCGTACCACATCACACCACACCACACCATACGACAAACAAACAAACAAACAAACGAGTAACCTGATACGTTTATCACAAGTATAATACACACACCACAAAACAACATAAGCATGATGCAGTGGCTATGGAAACAAACAAACATAACAATAGCGATAAAAAAAAACCTAACCAAACCAAGAACGACAACTACAACTGCACTAGAGAGAGCGCAGGCCTGTGCCGATCCATGGTCAAAACAGATCCAGGATCCACCTTTTACCCAGATCTGCACTCACAGTAAAGGGAATTATTCTGGGGCCATTTTCCATCCTTTCCACCAAGTGTTGCTGCTGTAACTATTGTTGTTTTTCCTAATCTTCTTGATGCAGACAGATACACGCAGGTGATTGTACACATGTCCTTGACAGTGGGAAAAATAAAGCAACCTTCACTGTGTAGGTCCTGGGTCTATCATCCCAATACATCAACAACAACAACAACACAACAACACAACAAAGATTTTTTTTGTACAGGTGCGCGTAAAGACGCAATGTTACAGAGTATGCAGAGGCATCAAGATATGTGCAGTGTTTGTGATAGATAAATGGATATATCTACACATAATAAGGAAATAAATAACATAGAAGTGAATAAACAGACAAATAAATTATGAATAAACAGATATATAAATAAATAATTAAAATAAATGAATAAATAATAAATGAATATCTGTAAATGAGAATATTAGCTCATTGAATTTCCATTCCATGCTAACATTAGGCGATGCATTTGTCAGCTGTACGTAAATGTAGCACCACACCATCGTGGAAAACCAAGGAAAAAACACAGAGCTTTGTGACTGTTTTGTGGATCAGGTGCTGGACAGGGTGGGAGAAGTGCAGGGCACGATGGCCAGTGGGGATGCAATTGTGGCCTTCGGACCCAGGAAGTACAAGATCTCTCGGAGCCTTCTTCGAAGGTAACGAACACCTGCTGGTAAATTAGATATAGTGTTTAAACGCACGGCTGAATGATCCCCGTGTTAAAAAAACAAACAAACAAACAAAGAAAAAACGACCAAGAATTGGAAATCGATTTAGAAGGCACACAAAGATACTTTCTGAAGTGGACGGCAATACTCTTTTCTTTCTTTTCTTTCTTTTTTTTTTTAAACGTGCGCACTCCCATCAGAAAGTGGAGGGAGGGGAGAGGCGCTGGGGAAGGAGGTTAAGGACATTTGATGAGGAGCACAAATGGAAGAAGGGAAGGGGGGCTTACCATGGAAAAGTAATGTCCAAACAAAAAGAGGTCTGCGCTGATTAAGGATTTTTCGACGAGGACAAGCACATCTATATGGAAGCTACACACACACACACACACACACACACACACACGCACACGCACACGCACGCACGCACGCACGCACGCATGCACGCACACACGCACGCACATACACACACCATCATACTTTCACCCAGCAGTGAGTCTTGTCAGTACAAGTGGTTGAGTGTCGTTCTGAATGAGCTAGCGTTTTTCCCTGTGGCAAAGCGGAACAGCGGACATGTATGTATGTTTTTTTTCCAACTAAAGCGTTCCACGAATGTCACAAGAGCACGTCTTGTCTTAAGTTAAACAAAGTAGTAATGCCTCTCTGATGGTCCTCTCCAGAGCGAAGCATTCTGTTTGGTTCCAGTATTTAAGAAATTTTTCCCTGTCAGTGCATGACACGATTACAGAAGACGTGTCGGTAAAAGCTTAATATCTTTCCTAGACTCCCATTCTTTAAATTTAACCATGTGTATGAAATGTGTATGTAACACCACCGCTGATCATTTGCCAGGCCACAAAAGCCGCGGTGTCACGAACCTTTGCATACAAATGATCTGCTGGTTGCTCCCTGGGTTAATAAATGCATGGCTAGGTTCCATGCTTCTGAGTAAGCTGATTCTTTGCATACCTTTCGGTTGGACTTCTGCTGACCGTTCGTAGACGCACAGTGACAGAAGGGCACATAATCAAACAATTAAAGTATTTGCCTGCGGAGCTGACAGTTGCGATTCGAACCATACATGTGGCTGTATTTTTTTTTTACTTAAAAAAACCCATTCTGTTCACCAAGCACTAATTGGGTACGTGTTTCAATTCAGGGCGGCGGGAAGAAAGGGATGGGCTTCGTCTTCAATCGTGCTGTGCCCTAGACACGGTGAACTTCTGCCAGTACCTTTGCCCTTTCGGCCCGATAGGCGATAAGTACACTTATTTTTTTCTCTTTTTAGGTTGAAGGGCTGGCATCACTTTTAAATATCTATATTAATGGCGTCACTTTTGAAGATTTATTTCAATCGCTGTTTCGGCTTCTCTGGGATATTTCTCTAGGGCAGAGTAAGTATAAACGTAATGCTTATCCTCTTTTCTTTTAAATTCTAATACACTTTTTTCTTTTAGTAAATACTGTTGTAGATACAGGAAAGTGGACTGTAGGGACTCTTTGATAGTCAGAGAGCTTATGATCCCTCTATCTTCAGTCATACGCAACAGAGCGGAGGAATTGTACCCAGCCCAGCTTTTCATGTTTCCATCCCATCTAAAACCTCTTAGGTTTGCCCCGGGGAAGTGTACTCTCAACTGTTCCATGCATGATTCTTGAACAGTCATGGTGAGATAGAAAAGCCCGAACTATTTTACGGCGTTTGATAACTCCGGGAGGGGGGGGGGGGGGGGTGTTCTTATCTGGTAGCGTCTGTGCTCAATAGCTGCCGGACAGCTATTTGTCTTGTGTTACATGTATCAGATACAGAGAATCCATCTGAAGGATTCAATTTCAAGCGCCTCGATTTTTCACCAGAGAGGTCGGTCGGTACATCCATAGACAAGGATGGATATCATCATTAACATTTGGTTTGTTTGAAATTGATGTAAACAAATAACTAACTAACTAAATAAAATAAATAAATAAATAAATAAATAACAAACATGCTTTGTTTTCAGCCCATTTTCTGTTCACAAGATGCCGTCCACAGAAAGACAATTCTTGAAAAGAGACCGACCAGAACTTGTAAACGCAAGTGTGAAAAGGCGCCAGAATGACGGTGGCTTATGTCACATGGGGAGTCCACGGTGGTGGTAGGTGAGACAGTATTTGTACACGTGTGTGTCACAAGGAGTCAAAACCGGTACAGGTGTGTGTCGTAATGTGTCACTGCTGATACAGATGTGTGTCACAGGGTAACAATATTCATACAGGTGCCCACGTTCAAGGTGGGGGATCGTGTTCGGGTGCTAGCTGATGAGAAGAAGGTGTCGGCATTTCAAGACGGTCACGGTGGATACAACCGTAACATGCGTCCGGTAAGTTTTGTCCATGCCGTAAATGTCTGCCCTTTTTGTCAGTCGGAGAGACAGCAGTTTTTTACTCCATTGTTTTTGAATTGTGATCATTATAATAAAAAAAAATTTAAAAGTATTCATTCATTCCTGCGATAGCTATGAGATTTACCATCGGAATGATTTTTGCGCCTATGACCCTTTTCAATCCACCATTAAAGGTAGCCACATTAATTTTCGAGGGTGATGTCTATTTGTGTGTGCGTGGGGGGGGGGGGGGGGGGGGGTATTTCCCGGCTATGTCACCATGTCACCCATCACACTGTTTGTAGAGAGACTGTGTGCAAGGTGGGCGAGATGGTGATCAAGGGTGGTCTCACACTGTCCCTCAGGCCCTGGGCAAAGTTGGCGAGATGGTGATCAAGGTGTGTGTCTCACACTGTCCCTCAGGCCCTGGGCAAAGTTGGCGAGGTGGTGAAGGGTGTGTCTCACACTGTCCTTCAGGCCCTGGGCAAGGTGGGCGAGGTGGTGAAGGTGTGTGTCTCACACTGTCCTTCAGGCCCTGGGCAAGGTGGGCGCGAGGTGGTGAAGGTGTGTGTCTCACACTGTCCCACAGGCCCTGGGCAAGGTGGGCGAGGGTGGTGGTAAAGGTGAGTCTCACACTGTCCCATAGGTCCTGGGGAGGAGGTGATGAAGGTGTGTGTTTCGCACTGTCCCTCAGGCCCTGGGCAAGGTGGGCGAGGTGGTGAAGGTGTGCGTCTCACACTGTCCCTCAGACCCTGGGCAAGGTGGGGCGAAGTGGTGATGAAGGTGTGTAACTCACACCTTCCCTCAGGCCTGGGCAAGGTGAGGGAGGTGGTGAAAGTGTACGTCTCACACTGCCCCTCAGGCCCTGGGCAAGGTGGGCGAGGTGGTGGTGGAAAGTGTATGTCTCACACCGTCCTCAGACCCCGGGCAAGGTGGGCGAGGTGGTGGTGAAGGTGTATGTCTCCACACTGTCCCTCAGGCCCTGGGCAAATTGGGCGAAGTGGTGGTGAAGGTGTGTGTCTTACACTGTCTCACAGTCCCTGGGCAAGGTTGGCGAGGTGCTGAAGGTGGACGCCGACGGGGATGTGGAGGTAGAGTTCCAGGATCGCAAGTGGTGCTTCAACCCGGTGTGCCTGTCCCCCGCCCCAGGCCAGGCCCTTGACTCCGTCAGTGGGGGTGGGGGAAGTGGAGGGGACAGCGGT
>JADBJO010027615.1:12500-21125 GCA_016801955.1 Conus betulinus
CCTCTAACCCCCCCGCCCCCCCCCCCCCCCCCCCCCCCCAATGATGATGAACAGGAAGTACGACGCAATCGCAGAGTTCCTCATTAAGAAAGGAACTGACGTCAAGGTTGCCAACAACAACGGGCAGACGGCCAGTCACAGAGCAGCGGCTCATGGGCATGCGCACATTCTTTGCCAGCTGATGGCCCATGGGGCCGACTTCAATGCCATGGTAAGCTGCACCAGTGTCAGGAGTAAAGTCATGGACTCTATCACCTGCTGTTTTGTTTGCATGTGTGTGTGTGTGTGTGTGTGTGTGTGTGTGTGTGTGTGTGTGTGTGTGTGTGTGGCCTGTAAACATCGAACTGTTGATCAAGAGGACGTGTTCTTGAGAGGTGATGAAAAAAATAGGGACAAATACATAACAAGAAAGGGCTCACAGCGACAAACACGCAACAAGAAAGGGCTCACAGCGACAAACACACAACAAGAAATGGTTCATAGGGACAAACACACAACAAGAAAGGGCTCACAGGGACACACAACAAGAAAGGGCTCATAGGGACACACAACAAGAAAGGGCTCATAGGGACACACAACAAGAAAGGGCTCATAGGGACCACACAACAAGAAAGGGCTCACAGGGACACACAACAAGAAAGGGCTCATAGGGACAAAAACACACAAAGAAGGGCTCATAGGGACAAAAACACAACACGAAAGGGTTCACAGGGACAAACACACAACAAGAAACGGCTCACAGGGACAAACTCACAACAAGAAAGGGCTCACAGAGACAAACACACAACAAGAAATGGCTCAAAGGGACAAAACACACAACAAGAAAGGGCTCTCATGGACAAACAAACAACAAGAAAGGGCTCATAGGGACAAAAACACAAGAAAGGGCTCATAGGGACAAACTCACGACACGAAAGGGCTCACAGGGACAACAAGAAAGGGCTCATAGGGACAAACTCACAACAAGGAAGGGCTCATAGGGACAAACAACAAGAAAGGGTTCACAGGAGCAAAAAGAAAAGGTTCATAGGGACAAACAGGAAAGGGCTCACAGGGACAACAAGCAAGGGCTCACAGGGGCAACAAGAAAGGGCTCACAGGGGACAACAGGAAAGGGCTCACAGGGACAACAAGAAAGGGCTCACAGGGGCAACAAGAAAGGGCTCACAGGGACAACAGGAAAGGGCTCACAGGGACAACAAGAAAGGCTCATAAGGGCAACAAGAAAGGGCTCACAGGGACAACAAGAAAGGGCTCACAGGGGCAACAAGAAAGGGCTCACAGGGACAACAAGAAATGGCTCACAGGGGCAACAAGAAAGGGCTCACAGGGACAACAGGAAAGGGCTCACAGGGACAACAAGAAAGGGCTCATAGGGACAACAAGAAAGGGCTCACAGGGACAACAGGAAAGGGCTCACAGGGGCAACAAGAAAGGGCTCACAGGGACAACAGGAAAGGGCTCACTGGGACAACAAGAAAGGGCTCATAGGGACAAATTCACAACAAGAAAAGGTTCATAGATAAAAACTCACAAGAAAGGACTCACAGGGGCAAAAACACAACAAGAAATGGCTCACTGGGACAACAAGAAATGGCTCACAGGGACAACAAAAAAGGGCTCACAGGGACAAACACGACAAGAAATGTCTCACAGGGACAAACACACAAGGAAGGGCTCACTGGCATGTTTACATGTCCGGGTAAATCGACCACGTTATACTGCTGCAGCATGCAGCCGGGCACCACAGAGCAGCCAACATGTGGGAACTTTGTAACGTTTTAAAAGTGATAATAGATGATTTTCTCAAGAAAACTGCTCTTATTCTTGAGGAAGACAACAAAACGAGAAAAATCAGTTATCACTTCTGTTACAGGGCAAAAACAGATTTCCGTATGATCACAACTATTTTCCTTCAGACCACAACTTTTTTTTTGAGAAACCTACTTTATCTTGGATAACTACTCTTTTTTCCCGTTTTTTCCCACAGCATCACAATCCTTCTCCCCTATTTTCAACAAGATAACTACAATTATCCCTGTTTTCCCAGGGATAACGGGCATTATCTTGAGGTAAATGGTGACAGCAGTGAAACCAGTTCCAATGGCTATTTTCCCAGAAGTGCACATCAAAACTGCATGAGCACTAGTATAATTGGAATTAACAACTGGAAGCCAGAAACAAGGTCGGCACAACTGGCAAAACAGACGGGGCCCCCCAGATTCATAAACAGTTGTGGTCCCTACAATCGTAAATGCTTTCCCTTTTTGTGGTTGTCTTTAAGGATAACTCCTGACTTCCCTGCAAAAGTGAGGAAAACAATAACAATGATAATAACTTTTGTTTTACTCAGCAAGAATATTAAAAAAAAAGTCGTGATCCCTGGGGAAAACAGACGTGATCCCTGGGAAAAACAGTCCTTATCCCTGGGGAAAAGTCATTATCCCTAGAAAAAGAAAAACAGTTGTGATCCTAAGGGAAAACAGTCACGATTCCTGTGGAAAAGGGTAGTAATCCCTGGGGAAAATTAGTGTGATCTCTGGGGAAAAGTCACGATCCCTGGGAAAAAAACAGCATGACACTGTCATCCTGAAAGATAAATGCCCACCTGTTTTTATAGAAGAAAACGGAAAAGGCAACTTTTATTGGCTTTTGAAGCTGGCATGCAGTTATAGCAAGCTGCACAAGCTCTGTGGGAGTCTGCATTGCTAGTGTGCTGCCATCCCACTGTGCACAGACTATGTGGCAGTCAGCATGGCACTGCAGCAACAGATGATGCAGAATCGCAGGTTCTCATTTCTCTGAATACGCTGATGATCAGTTACTTCCATGGTCTTCTGCTCTCACTATCTCCTCCTGCCATCCCCCTTCTTTCCACCCCATGACCAAGTTAGGATGATTGTTATTTTCTTACTTTGTACACACATTTGAGAAAACAAAACATGTAGTAGTCATAGCTGTTTATGAATCATATGTCACACACACACACACACACACACACACACACAGAGTTGAGGGCAAAAATGTGTAAGGACTCATCCACCAGAGCCCCAGAGGAGAGGGAGAGAGACACAGACAGAGAAGGTGAACCAATAGCGCGGCGTGCTAGACGCCGATTGATCCACATTCTCTCCAATCACAGGACAATGACGGAGACACGCCCCTCCATGACGCCATCGCCCAAGGTCGCCCTGCGGCTGCCGAGGTGATCATTGGCTGCCGCAACACTGATCTGCGCCGGAAGAACAAGAAAGGCTTCACCCCGCTACAGTTCGCCGCCTTTAAAGCAGAAGCCGAGTGAGTGATCAAAATGTGTCTTTAAGAACCTATGGCTGATAGGACTTTAAATCTGACCTTTGAATGGTGAGAGAAAGTTACAGCATGTCAGGATCACGTTTCAGTGCTCTAAAATCAGAAGACAGACATAAGATTTCTACTTTTAGATTCCTTACTTTTGTATATATGTTTAGATTTGGGGGTGTGTGCTTTTACTCTAAAACCTGATGACCAATGTAAGATTTAAGTTTTCAAATCTTTTACCTTTGTATTGTTTTAGAATCAGCTGAACTGTCCTAAAAATTTAGTTTCCAAGTGAGGTGACGGTAGGCAAACATTGAAACACACACTTTAAAGAAATCATAATCATTCCACCAAACAAAAGGGGAGAAACAAATTACAAGACAAAACACAATACGTTTTGACCTCTTTGGATTTCTTCAGGTAAGATAAACAACATTCAGGACAATGAAAACGAAGAACGAGCACCCACTTACCTTCTTAAGTTGGGTGCAGTTTGACTTCGTTCTTGGTTTGCTTGCACCCAATTGAAGAAGATAAGTGATTGCCCGCTTTTCATTTTCATTGTCTTTAATGTTGTTTATGTTGCCTGAAGAAGACCAAAGAGCTCGAAACACATTGTGTTTTGGCATGTAATTTGTTTGTTCCGTTTATCTAGTGGAATGCGGAATGATTATTTAATTTCTTTTTGAAATTTGTCCTGAAAAGGTTTAAGTCTCACCTTTTGTCCGGCTTTTAAATGAGATTTAATAAAACAGTAAAAATATGTTGGACTTTAAACATAAATGAAAAAGTGAGGAAGGTCAGAGAGAGAGAGAGAGAGAGAGAGAGAGAGAGAGAGAGAGAGAGGCGACGGAAAATGGGCATATGGCGTTGGATTGAATGAATGGGTTAGAATCTTTATCAGCGAGGATAAAAGAAGTTTCTGTTTTTTTTTCTTCATTTAGATTAACTAATGATGACATGGTTGGTTCGTTGACTGGTAAGTTTTTTGTGTATGTGTTATCATCTGGTTTGTTTTTTTTTGTTTTTAAAATCTGATCATCATAATCTCCCTGAAAATAAAACGGCGAACAGTGGGACATTGAAGAGGACAGACGAATTATTAACAATACCTCTCTCCTATCGTGCAAATGACCATCACAGAAACAAACTCACAAACGCATGCACGCACACACACGCACACATAAGCACGCGCATACACACACACACACACACACACACACACACACACACACACACACACACACACACACGCACGCACACACGCACGCACGCACGCACACACACACACACAGGCACACACACACACGAGCACATGCACACACCCACGCACACATACACACACGCACACACACACACACACACACACACACACACACACACAAATACACACACACACACACACACGCAAGCACACGCACGCACACACGCACGCATGTACACACACACACACAGACACACGTGCACACACACACACACACACACACACACACACACACACACACACACACACACACACACACACACACACACACACGCACGCACTCACACACGCGCGCGCGCGCGCGTTCGCAACAGGACAGCCTCAATTCAGAAACTGCGGTACTGTTGTGTTGCTGGGCGTTTAAGATCGTTTACTGATGTATATTGCTGTCAGCATTCTCAATATGTGCATGTCTGTTAAAAGCATTGCGAGTGTGTTGGTGCCCTGTTAACAAAGCTGATGTCTGTTGACAGCATTGTTTATGTGTTGATGTCTGTTGATAGCATTGCTGATGTGTTAATGTCTGTTGATAGCATTGCTGATTTGTTAGTGTCTGTTGATAGCATTGCTGATGTGTTGATGTCTATTGATAGCATTGCTGGTGTGTTGATGTCTGTTGACAACATTGCTGATGTGTTAATACCTGTTGATAGCATTGCTGACGTGTTAATGTCTGTTAATAGCATTTCTGATGTGTCCATATCTATTGATAGCTATGCTGATGAGTTGATGTCTGTTGATAGTATTGCTGATGTGTTGATTTCTGTTGTCAGCATTGCTAATATGTTGATGTCTGTTGATGACATTGCTGATGTGTTAATGTTTGTTGATAGCATTACTGATGTGTTGATGTCTGTTGGTGGCGTTGCTGATGTGTTGATTCCTGTTGATGGCGTTGCTGATGTGTTGATTCCTGTTGATGGCGTTGCTGATGTGTTGATTCCTGTTGGTGGCGTTGCTGATGTGTTGATTCCTGTTGGTGCGTTGCTGATGTGTTGATTCCTGTTGATGGCGTTGCTGATGTGTGTTGATTCCTGTTGGTGGTGTTGCTGATGTGTTGATTCCTGTTGATGGCGTTGCTGATGTGTTGATTCCTGTTGGTGGTGTTGCTGATGTGTTGATTCCTGTTGATGGCGTTGCTGATGTGTTGTTGTCTGTTGTCAACATTATTGATATGTTGAGGTCTGTTGATAGCATTGTAGAGATGATGTCTGCTGATTACATTGTTGATGTGTTGATATCTGTTGATAGCGTTGTTGAGGTGTTGATATCTGTTGATAGTATTGGTGATGTGTTGATGTCTGGTTTGATAGCGTTGCTGATGTGTTGATGTCTGTTTATAATTTTGCTGATGTGAAGATGTCTGTTGATAATGTTATTGATGTGTTGCTGTCTGTTGATAGCGTCGCTGATGTGAAGATGTCTGTTGATAGCGTTGCTGATGTGTTGATGTCTGTTGATAGCGTCGCTGGTGTGAAGATGTCTGTTAATAGCACTGTTGATGTGTTGATGTCTGTTGATAGCCTTGCTGATGTGTTGATGTCTGTTGATAACACTGCTGATGATGTGTTGATGTCTGTTGATAGCATTGCTGATGTGTTGATGTCTTTTGATAGTGTTGCTGACTTCTTGGTCCGGAAAAACCAGAGTCTGGTCAACGAGCAGAAAGAAGACGGCTTTGCCGCGCTGCACGTGGCAGCTATAAATAACCACACTGACGTCATGAAAGTCCTGATCACCAAGGTAACTTCTAAGGCGCAATTATGATTACTGCCAAAATTAATGAGTTAAGAAATAATATTGTTGAAGGAAGATAACTCACACAAAGAAATCTTTAGCCAGAATCACGGGTAGCAAATTACACAGAAACCCTATGATTGTTTTTGTTTTCGTGCGAGTCCAATAGAATACAATTCTGGGACTCTTCTAATGATCGTCATGATAGAGGTAAAAACAAGTTTCATCATTTGAATATTAGTTGGTCACTGGCTTTTCTTCTTCTTCTTCTTCTCTTCTTCTTCTTCTTCTTTCTTCCTTTTCTATTTGTTCTTGTTCTTGTTCTTGTTCTTTTTGATCTTGTTTTTGTTCTTGTTCTTATCTTTTTGGTCTTGTTCCTGTTCTTGTTCATGTTCTTCTTCTTCATCTTCTTCTTCTAAAGAAATGTTTGAATCGTCTTTAGAGACGGGGTGGTCCCACTGGGGCCCTATACAATTTTCTTGGTGCACTCAACTGCTGCTTGCAACTAGACAGGAAATGGTAATTTAATGATATGACCAACAAGATATTTGAACTGTGCTTTAGTTGCTGATGAAAGTATCTTTTGTATAGTGTAATTGAATTTCTCGTCATGTCTTACAGGACATAGTTAACTTCGTGTGTGTGTGTGTGTGTGTGTGTGTGTGTGTGTGTGTGTGTGTTTAGGGTAAGGCAATCGTGGACCTCCGCACTCAGAAAAAGCAGACTGCCTTACACCTGGCTTCACAGGAGGCTCACATGGACGCCGTGCAACTCCTCATCGCCAATGGTTCGTGGCCCGTCGACACACCTGGATGACACCGCCTCTCTGTCTGTCTGTCTCTGTCTTGGTCTCTGAAGCATACACAAAGTGTGTCTGTCTGTCTGGTTGTCTGTCTGTGTCTCTCTCTGACTGTGTATGTGTCTCTCTGTCACCTTGTCTGTCTGTGTCTGTCTGTCTGTCTCTCCCCCTCTCTCTGTCTCTCATACTGTGTGTGTGTGCGTGTGTGTGTGTGTGTGTGTGTGTGTGTGTGTGTGTGTGTGTGTGTGTGAGAGAGAGAGAGAGAGAGAAAGAGAGAGAGAGAGAGAGAGAGAGAGAGGAGAGTGCCGAGGAGAAGCTCTTCCTATGCACATGGACAGCTGTCCAGGAGGGACGTCCTCCGTCACTTCTCCTACCCCGCCATTCGGTCAAAATCATACCGGAACACTCCAGCCACTTAAAAACCACATGCAGAGCATGCTATCGTCTAAAACGTGGACAGGACAGTGCCCTTCAATATTGATTATCGTCGGGTTCATAATCGAAGCTCCATACAATACCCGCCAGTTGTCACTATACTCGGGTTCACAGCAGATCATCATCAGCTCCTCTTCTCTTTTCCATGGAGTCAAGATTTTCTTCACAGATCAATGTCTGTTTACCACAGACCCACAGATATTTTCTGTTCTGCCCCACCCTCGATGCCAAAGTTGCCAATTATGACTCGACCTGAAGCGGAAAAAAAAAATCTGCTGGAATCGACATGGTTACTGTTTCAGACTGTGCGTAATGCCAAAACACTGGACTTGTATCCAAAACGACCAGAAAAACAAACAAACAAAACATAGAAGAACTGGATTCCCGTTCGAATTCCTCGAAGAGTTCACATTCCTGCCGAAGAATGTATTACAGTGCAGATTCTAGAGGCCTAGAGCAGCTGTTTGGGAATGTCGTTTACGTAGGGGAGAAAACAAGGCAGGGTCCAACACTGAGCTCTGTGGCACTCCAAACTAGCATAACAGCCTCTGATTTATACACCCAGAACAGCTGCATGCCATCTATCTCCCTGGAAGCTAACAGTCTAGGTGTTGACCAAACAGATATTGCATGATGATGGAGCTTGTGGGTGAGTAGGAATGGCAAACTTTGTCAAATGCCTCGGAAAAGTCCATCACCAAGATGCCAATCTGGTTTTCTTCACACACACACACACACACACACACACACACACACACACACACACACACACACACACACACACACGCATACACACACACACACACACACACACACACACACACACACACACACACACACACACTTTTTTCAAACATGGGGTGCTGTGTCACTGTCCATAGGAGCGGACGTGAACGCCAAGGACTGTGACGGGGACCGCCCTCTCCACATCCTCCTAGTCTCCCACACTGGCAAACCTGCAGGAAGGACAGCTGGTCAGTGCTTAGAACTCGTCCCTAAGCGTTCACAGTCTCAGACATTTCAGGCATTGCGACAGCCGTTGTTGGAATCTTTAGAATGCAGCGCTCGTCTTTGTTTCTCGTCTTAAATG
>JADBJO010027616.1:0-21123 GCA_016801955.1 Conus betulinus
CTACAATCTGGTAAGACACTTTAAGGCCTGTAACTATTAGGACATCTAAATGGCATATTAGATCACTTTAAGGCCTTGTACTATATAGGCAATCTAAGGGCAGTAGATCACTTCTTTAAGGCCTTGTCTTACATAGGACATCTACGGCATTCATTAACCGATCACTTTAAGGCCTTGTACTTAACAGGACATCTCAAGCATTAGACACTCTAAGGCCTTGTACTACATAAACATTATAATGGCCTTAGAGCACCTAGGCCTGTAATAGAAAGGAAATCTAATTGGCATTAGAATCACCTTAAGGCTTGTACTATATAGGACATCTAATGGCATTAGATCACTGTTCTAAGGGCCTTTGATTACTATATAGACATCTAATGGCATTAGATCACTCTAAGGCCTTGTTAATCCCTATAGGACATCTAAATGGCATTTAGAATCACTCTAAGGCCTTGTTACTATACATGCTCATATATGCATTAGATCATCTAAGGGGGCCCCTTGCATTAGACATATAATTGCATTTAAGGCCTTGTACTGACTATGTCTAAAACAAGTCACTGTGCATGCTTTAGTTATCTTTTGGTTCGGGCACTGGCTATCAGACGCGACGCGGAGGTCTGGTTTTAACCAACCATTGCCACAGTAGTATTAGTCATGGTTGGACGGTTTTTTGCCTGACACTTTTTCCTGCTGTGAACTGTTTACTCTTCAAAAAACACACACATGGGGCAAAAAAAAAAAAAAAGGACCTTAGAATGTGATTTTTAATGGTTAATAATGGTTGAGAAATTTCCATACCCAGCGCTCCCTCTAAAGCAGCCACTTACCTGTCGTACACCAGTAAGTCGAAATCGTCCTCCAGGTTCTCCAGTTTGGTCCCACGACCGCAGTCGTCCAGAATTTCGCCTACACAATACCTCGCTTCCAGACAGGTGATGTGAACGCTGAGCATCCAGTCTGAAACATTCCAATGCAGTGCCGCTGTGTTGCCATTCAAACAAGTGGCACCGGGTGTTTGCATTCAGTGTGCTATATCTGCTGCAGCTGCTCTCTTAATCTCTTTATCTCTCTCGAACGTCCGGTCCGGATTCGCGTCAGGGCGGGTCGGATCGGGTTGGTCGGGTCGGTCGGTCAGTCTCCCTTCTCTCTCTGTCAAATATGCAAATGCGCACGTATGCCCATTCACCCACGCCTCGTGGCATGTGTGCATACGCACACGCATACACGTATGCACGCAATGCACACAAACAACGCGTGCGTTCGCGCGAGGGCTGGCCACCGAAAGGGGATTCAGATCAACGAATGTTTTAGAAAGGGAGGACTGAACAAACTTACTGACTGAACTGTGCTGAAACCCCCCCCCCCCCCCCCCCCCCCCCCCCCCCCCCCCCCTTCTGTCCTGTTGCCATCGTGGACCGATGCGCACTTTGTTTGAGAAATCATTGTCCGACTGACGTTTGCATGACGTTGTATTCGAAAACCACACCTAGCTATCAGACATAGCTGGCTATGGGACCAATGTTAGTACTTTGTGACCTTGGATATTTCTCACCTTGAACTGAAACGCCTTTCACACAGAGCGTTCACAACACGCGCTCTCTGACCTTCACGAAAAGAGAAGAAAGAAAAGAAAAGAAAAGGGAAACACATTTCCTGAGAGCGAGAATTCCAGTCACTTTCTGCACCAATCAGGAGTATGCCTACTATTCAGGTATATGGAGAAAACAATAGCTTATATAACTGGGAAAAAAAATTTTTCTTCACCTCCGTGACAAACAACATTCATTTTTTAATAAATGTTAGCGAACCGCCAAGAGAAATGTGGACAAACGAGTCACAAAGACTTGTTTTGTCTTGTGACTCGTTTGTCCACGTTTCTCTTGGCGGTTCGCTAACATTTATTTAAGATTTGTTTAGAATTCCGCCTGCAGTCGTCTCACTTTGCAACTAAACATTCATTTGTTTGTACGCAGTATATGGTGGATTTCAAACGGGCCGAAGCTGAGCCAGAGACTATGCTGTTTAAACTTACCTTTCTCCATTCCCATCTCATTTTTTAAAAGATGTCTTTACATTAGGATCGGGCCTCACGATTTTCCTGCATTCTGTAAAACTTTCTCGCATGTTGCACTGGAATCGAAGAATTACCTCTGTTCCTTAACAAAGTGTACGCCATAATGCTTAAATCCTGTTTTAAAACAAAAACGGAAGAACTCAAAAATATTTTGAAGGATGTAGGAAAGAAGAAAGTACAGGGTGGATAAGATAAAATGATAGAAAAGAAGGAAAAGTAAAGGATAGCGGACAGTACTGAAGGAGAAAGAAAAGAAGAAGGGGGTGGGGTGAAAAAAATGAAGGAAATAATGGGAAAGAGAAGGGGAAAAAAAACACGACGTATGCAAGAAAAGACGAGAATGAGAGAGAAAGATCGAAAACAGAAGGAAATGGGAAAGAAAAAAGGTAATAAAGACAAGACAGAAAAAAAATGAATCGAAGGAAGTATGGAAAGAAGGACAATGAAGGAAATAGAGAGAAGTAAATGATGGAAGGAATGAAGAAACGAAGGAGAGCATACGGAAGAAAAGATTAAAAAAAAAGAAAAGAGAGGGCATGTAGAATATGATGGAGGGAGGGGGGGGGGTGGCGGGGGTGGGGGGGGGGGGGGGGGGGAGAGGAGGAGAAGGTCAGAGGGTAAACGGAAAGAAATAGTAACAGAAAGAAAGGATGATGGAAGGACAGAAGGGAAAATAAATTTAAAATTAGCAAGCAAGGAACGAAGTAAGGAAGGAACAAAGGACGGAGGAGAAAAGAAAGTAAGTAAAGGACAGATGAAAGGAAGGAAAGGGGATTCATGAAAAGACGGGGAAAAAAAGAAAAGAAAGGAAAGAATGGAAATAGCAAAAGGAAGAAGGGCCCATGGAAAAAAGAACACCAAGGCTACATCAAAATGTTTTTATGCTCTGCATAGTTATGCGGGGATTGTCTTCAGTTGTGACAAGCTCCTAGCATAACATTATCAGTCTCCAAAATCCCCCGAAGTCGGAGTGTGGCTGCCCATGTGGCGGGGTAATCAAAAAAACGGTCCACACACGTAATGTTCTCATCCCCAGCTGATGCATTTGTACCATAGTGTTCAAAGTACTTCGGCTGTTCGGATGATCCCTGGAGTCTTTTAGCCAGGGTACGACAAAGCATGGTATTATAGTCCTGCGGACCATAGCAAGACTGATTCAGGACTGGCAACATGTAACAGGAAAATCCTCTTGTAAAACGAAAAGTTAGTTTCAAAACTGAAACAATTTTTTTTTTTTTTAAGCCGAAGTTATATACTTCACCAGAGCACCCGCCAGACAAATGGGGACAAACAAAATAACAAGACAAAACACAACGCGCTTCGACCTCTTTGATCTTCTTCAGGCAAGGGAAGCAACTCTCAGAACAATGACAAGCGAAGAACGAGCAATCACTTTGCTCGAATTCCACGCCCATCTTGCATACTATGTCTACTGGCTGGTATATACAACACATTCATAAGAGCTGCCTATTGACCACTCCTTACGGCGGAGAAGACGTGGCCATGTTAAGAAATGGGTAAACCTCCGCATATTCCCTCACATTCCCTACCTACGTTCCCTCTGTCAAAATCTAAAAAGTCAAATATTAATCAAAAACATTTAAATATTCGGCCACACACACACACACACACACACACACACCACACACCCCATCTGTCCGTCTGTCTGTCTATCGGTATGCATGTATGTATGAATACATACACACATATTTACATTTGTCGTGTGTGTGTGTGTGTGTGTGTGTGTGTGTGTGTGTGTGTGTGTGTGTGTGTGTGTGTGTTTGTGTGTGTGCCTGAAAAAGCCAGTGTGGCGAATGCTTCGATTGTTATCCCATTTGTTCTTCTGGAAATAGATTTTCAGTTTCGTTTAATTTTTTCTTTTATCAGCAAGTATCTCCTGGCGCCTGTTGTTCTGCGATACCAGCTCTTCCCCAGAATTCCATGTCTGATTTTGATCGATACACAGACAGACAGGCCAGACATATAGACACAGACAGACAGACAGACAGATAGATAGATAGATAGATAGATAGATAGATAGACAGATAATAGAAAGATAGATAATAGACAGATAGATAGAATTATGAATAGATCGATAGCTAGATAGCAGAAACCACGCGAAACGCGCCAAAAGCAGACACTTCAGAACAGACGGCGGTTGTCCACTCTGCATACTGCTTACAGCCTTGTTATCAAGTTGCCAAATCACAACCAACTGGGCGCCATGTTACAACAGGCATTCTTGAAACTAACACAGCTGAATGCCACAACAAACGGATTGGGGAAAAAAAGGGGGGGGGGGGGGGGTGGGGGGGGGGGGTGGGGGGGGGGGGGAGAAAAAAAACACACACACACACACAACGATGACTGTCAAGGAGATAAATACAACAATGCAGCCCGATCACAATGACTGAGAAGAAAAAGGAATGGTCGGCACAGATTTTCAGAGGACGGAGATCCAGTGACTGCTGCAAGAGCCCTCTTCCCCCCCCCCCCCCCCCCCCCCCCCCCCCCGCACCATATATGTACCAAGGCGCGACTGGATCTCTCTACTCACTGGGGGCCACACTCCACAACTAAACCATTCAACACCATCCATCATTTTTTTTTTTTTGTCTGCCAGTACCTTCACGCATTCACTCTGGTCGCACAAGAAAACAGATTTATTGCAAACTATTCTCAGATCCTACTGGTGCGGTTTCAGCAACAGCTGCTGCGATATCTGTCGTAACACATCGTTTTGTTTGGAGCTTGTGGCCTATTCTCTGGGCCGTCCCCTCCCCCCCCCCCCCCCACCCACCCCTCCCCCACTCCCCTCCCTTTTTCAGTCCACTCACGGACCGTCCTTCTACTTCCACCTGTTTAGTGGGCCCTCTTTCCACTTCGTACCATCAATCGAATTTGTTCCATTCACTGAACGGAGCACCACTTTCCGTTCATTCGACCTTCTGTTTTCGCCACTGCAGTGGACATTCTTCAGTTTCAAGCTCTCTTCCACTCGCTTGACCTTCTTCCTCTTCGATCCATTCACTCACTGTATCTTCTGTTTCAGTCCATTCGTCTGACTCTATCCAGTGTCTGGTCCGGTTTTAGACAATTTATTTGACCTTCTTCCACTGCGGTCTATTCACTGCCTCTTATTCCTTGCCTGGACCATCCCCATTTGGTCCATTTTGGAAATTTTTCCACGTTGGTCAATTGATCCTCTACTTCTACTTTTGTCAGATTCCATCTTCTTACATTTTGACTGCTGTCAGATTCCATCTTCTTACATTTTGGCTGCTGTCAGATTTCCATCTTCTTACATTTTGACTGCTGTCAGATTCCATCTTCTTACATTTTGACTGCTGTCAGATTCCATCATCTTACATTTTGACTGCTGTCAGATTCCATCTTCTTACATTTTGGCTGCTGTCAGATTCTAACTTCTTACATTTTGGCTGCTGTCAGATTCCATCTTCTTACATTTTGGCTGCTGTCAGATTACATCTTCTTACATTTTGGCTGCTGTCAGATCTCTACTTCTTACATTTTGGCTGCTGTCAGATTCCACCTTCTTTTTACATTTTGGCTGCTGCTGTCAGATTCCATCTTACATTTTGGCTGCTGTCAGATTCCATCTTCTTACATTTTGGCTGCTGTCAGATTCAATCTTCTTACATTTTGGCTGCCTGTCAGATTCCATCTTCTTACATTGTGGCTGCTGTCAGATCCATCATCTCTTACACTGTGGCTGCTGTCAGATTACATCTTCTTACATTGTGGCTGCTGTCAGATTACATCTTCTACATTTTGGCTGCTGTCAGATTACATCTTCTTACATTTTGGCTGCTGTCAGAATCTAACTTCTTACATTTTGGATGCTGTCAGATTACATCTTCTTACATTTTGGCTGCTCTCAGATTACATCTTCTTACATTTTGGCTGCTGTCAGAATCTAACTTCTTACATTTGGCTGCTGTCAGATTCCATCTTCTTACATTGTGGCTGCTGTCAGATTCCATCTTCTTACATTGTGGCTGCTGTCAGATTCCATCATCTTACATTGTGGCTGCTGTCAGATTCCATCTTCTCACATTTTGGCTGCTGTCAGATTCCATCTTACATTGTGGCTGATGTCAGATTCTCATCTTCTCTTACAATTGTGGCTGCTGACAGATTCCATTTTCTTACATTGTGGCTGCTGTCAGATTCCATCTTCTTACATTGTGGCTGCTGACAGATTCCATCTTCTTACATTGTGGCTGCTGTCAGATTCCATCTTACCTTTGTGGCTGCTGTCAGATTCCATCTTCTTACATTTTGGCTGTTGTCAGATTCCATCTTCTTACATTTTGGCTGCTGTCAGATTACATCTTCCTACATTTTGGCTGCTGATATCAGAATCTAACTTCTTACATTTTGGCTACTGTCAGATTCCATCTTACATTGTGGCTGCTGTCAGATTCCATCTTTTTTACATTTTGGCTGCTGTCAGATTCCATCTTACATTTTGCTGCTGTCAGATTCCATCTCTTACATTTTGGCTGCTGTCAGATTCCATCTTCTTACATTTTGGCTGCTGTCAGATTCCATCTTCTTACATTGTGGCTGGCTGTCAGATTCCATCATCTTACACTGTGGCTGCTGTCAGAATCTAACTTCTTACATTTTGGCTGCTGTCAGATTCCATCTTCTTACATTTTGGCTGCTGTCAGATTACATCTTCTTACATTTTGGCTGCTCTCTCAGATTCCATCGTTATTACATTGTGGCTGCTGTCAGATTCCATCTTCTTACATTTGGCTGCTGTCAGATTACATCTTCTTACATTTTGGCTGCTGTCAGAATCTAACTTCTTACATTTTGGCTGCTGTCAGATTCCATCTTCTTACATTGTGGCTGCTGTCAGATTCCATCTTCTTACATTGTGGCTGCTGTCAGATTCCATCATCTTACATTGTGCTGCTGTCAGATTCCATCTTCTCACATTTTGGCTGCTGTCAGATTCCATCTTACATTGTGGCTGATGTCAGATTCCATCTTCGTACATTGTGGCTGCTGACAGATTCCATTTTCTTACATTGTGGCTGCTGTCAGATTCCATCTTCTTACATTGTGGCTGCTGACAAATTCCATCTTCTTACATTGTGGCTGCTGTCAGATTCCATCTTACATTGTGGCTGCTGTCAGATTCCAACATCCTTACATTGTGGCTGCTGTCAGATTCCATCTTCTTACATTTTGGCTGCTGTCAGATTCCATCTTCTTACATTGTGGCTGCTGTCAGATTCCATCTTCTTACATTTGGCTGCTGTCAGATTCCATCTTCTTCTTAAAATTTTGGCTGTTGTCAGATTACTCTTCTTACATTGTGGCTGCTGTCAGATTCCATCTTCTTACATTGTGGCTGCTGTCAGATTCCGTCTTCTTACATTGTGGCTGCTGTCAGATTCCGTCTTCTTACATTGTGGCTGCTGTCAGATTCCGTCTTCTTACATTGTGGCTGCTGTCAGATTCCGTCTTCTTACATTGTGGCTGCTGTCAGATTCCATCTTCTTACATTGTGGCTGCTGTCAGATTCCATCTTCTTTACATTGTGGCTGCTGTCAACTCCATCATCTTACATTGTGGCTGCTGTCAGATTCCATCTTCTTACACTGTGGCTGCTGTCAGATTCCATCTGACATTGTGGCTCCTGTCAGATTCCATCATCTTACATTGTGGCTGCTGTCAGATTCCATCTTCTTACATTGTGGCTCCTGTCAGATTCCATCATCTTACATTGTGGCTGCTGTCAGATTCCATCTTCTTACATTGTGGCTGCTGTCAGATTCCATCTTCTTACATTGTGGCTGCTGTCAGATTCCATCTTCTTACATTGTGGCTGCTGTCAGATTCCATCTTCTTACTATGTGGCTGCTGTCAGATTCCATCTTCTTACATTGTGGCTGCTGTCAGATTCCGTCTTCTTACATTGTGGCTGCTGTCAGATTCCGTCTTCTTACATTGTGGCTGCTGTCAGATTCCGTCTTCTTACAATTGTGGCTGCTGTCAGATTCCATCTTCTTACATTGTGGCTGCTGTCAGATTCCATCTTCTTACATTGTGGCTGCTGTCAGACTCCATCATCTTACATTGTGGCTGCTGTCAGATTCCATCTTCTTACACTGTGGCTGCTGTCAGATTCCATCTGACATTGTGGCTCCTGTCAGATTCCATCATCTTACATTGTGGCTGCTGTCAGATTCCATCTTCTTACATTGTGGCTCCTGTCAGATTCCATCATCTTACATTGTGGCTGCTGTCAGATTCCATCTTCTTACATTGTGGCTGCTGTCAGATTCCATCATCTTACATTGTCGCTGCTGTCAGATTCCCATCTTCTTACATCGTGGCTGCTGTCAGATCCATCTTACATTGTGGGCTGCTGTCAGATTCCATCTTCTTACGTTGTGACTGCTGTCAGATTCTATCTTCTTACATTGTGGCTGCTGTCAGATATTCCATCATCTTACATTGTGGCTGCTGTCAGATTCCATCTTCTTTACATTGTGGCTGCTGTCAGATTCCATCTTACATTGTGGCTGCTTCACTGACATGTTCCATGCTGGTCATTTCACAGGACCTTCTTCCATTCTGGCCAGTTGACTGTATCTTCTTCCACTTCACTCGGTTCAGTGAACTATTTCCCATTCATCGGACCGTTTTCCACTTTGGTATATTTACAAGCCCGTCCTTCTTCCGTTCCCTGGCTCTCCTTTCTCACCTGCTCTCTTCCAATCGCTGGTCCTTCGCCCATTCATTGGCTTTCTTCTATTCACAGACTCTTCTTTCTTTCGCTCTCTTTCTTCCACTCACAGGACCTTCGTCCGTTCACTCGCTCTTCCCTCAAATCGCTGATCTGTGGACTGTTCGTTTCCTTTCTTACGTTTCACTGGCCCTCTTCGTTTCACTGGCTCTCCTTTCTCGCGCTTGCTTCCTTACAGTCGCTGCTTCTCAATCCATGTTCCTGGTTTTTCTCCCATCGGCCTTTCTTCCATCCGCTGACCCTTCTCCTGCTCACAAACCCTTCCTTTCCTCCCTTCACTGGCTTTTTTCTTCCCTTCGCTGGTTCTTCTTCCATTCAATGGCTTCCTGTCATTGGTTGGCCCTTCTGTCAATCACCGCATCTTCTTTCTTTCACCTGCATTTCTCGTTCACTGTGCTTCTTCCATTCACCGATCATCGTCCATTCACAGACTTCTCTTTCTTTCACGTCCTCTCTTCCATTTACGGTGTTTTGTTTGGGGTTTTTTTTTTCATTCGCTGTTCGCTCCTTCCATTCATCGACCCTTTTCTACATTCACAAACTTTTTTCTTTCATTTGCTTTCTTCCACTTACTGTTTTTTTCCTCCTCCCTGGTCCTTCTCCCTGCGAAAATCTCCCATTCACTGGCTATCTTCCATTTGCTGGTCAGAGCAAGCTACTTAGGGTTGAGAGGCAGGGGAGTTTACAGCTAGCCCGCAGCTGCAGAGGCCAAGCCGTGCATACAGGTCAGGAAAGGGGTGTTTTCTGCAGGCCGCTCCCCACCAGCCAGCTAACCGTGCTGTACCCGGCGAACTGAATGTCATCTGTGTAAAGCCAGTCTGGCAACAATGCGTTTGGCATTGCTGAGCGGGCCATTACAAGTGGGGCTGTGAGTTTGATAATTAGTGGTTGTCATGAAAAATGTAATTATATGTCTGTGCTCTTGAGATGACTGAATAGGTGAATTCCCGACAGTTCTTTTAATACCAAACTCGACAAGGTTTATTTTCCTGTAGATAATGTAGATACAGCATGAAAACTTGTACACAAGTGGTCAGGCGATATTCAAGCAATGACAACACACACACCACACACAATTGTGCAAAAAATGACGTCATCACTTTCTGGGAATTTAATTTTCCCTGGTTAACTAGTACACACAAGTTTGATACATGCCTCTGCTTGGACTACAGCGACAAAAATGTTGGATCAGAAATGTATAAGCCTTGTTTGTTCGGCCCTTTCACTAAGTGTCTCATACAGGACGGAAAAATTAAAGCTGTTGGCTTCTTCAATGGCGTTCTTTGAAAACCACTTTTCGTGACCTTTCACTTGGCGTTCTTTCCACTGTCCTTCCCCCCCCCCCCCCCCCCCCCCTCCCCTCCCCCCCGCCTACCCCTCTCGCTTTTCTCCTTTCACTGGCTTTATTTCGATTTCCCCTGGCTTTTCTTCA
This sequence comes from Conus betulinus, assembly GCA_016801955.1. Lineage (NCBI taxonomy): Eukaryota > Metazoa > Mollusca > Gastropoda > Neogastropoda > Conidae > Conus > Conus betulinus. Next base: position 10,300 of record JADBJO010027616.1, read on the forward strand.
CTTACCGGCCTTTCTTTATCTCACTTGCTTTCGGTCCTTCTTCCACCCTCTCTCTCTCTCTCTCCTCTCTCTCTCTCTCTCTCTCTCTCAATTTGCTTACCTTGCTCTAGAGAAATCATGAAGAATTTCTCTTCTTCTGTGAATCTTTCGTCTGGAACAAAGAAAGCAAACAGGATGAAAAGCCGAGTCAGACAGAAAACAAACCGCTTTCGAGTTTGGTGAAACATATGCAATGCACATCATATTTCCTCACAGAATTTCCCAGTACTAGCGCTGAATGTTACGGTATTCAAAAAATACAACATTAAGGCGGTAGTTTAAAGATCATTTAGTAGACACTGTCGTCACTTCGCCTAGGGCGGTGACAGGAAATACCCAATGTGGAAAGGGTACCCCCTTTTAAAATCCACCCGCCCCCCACTCTAAAGCTATTAACCCCACAGAACAAAGAATACAAAACACCGAATAATAGGTGCGACAAACTAACAAATTTTATTCAGATTCGCACTCACACACGCACCACCAGCAAAACAAGTAAAACAGATCTTCAAACAATAACACATCAATCATCAATAATATTAAAAAAAAAAAAAAATAATGCCCCCCGACCCCCCACCTCCAGATCCCGGGAGCCTCAAAGGACCCCACCCCACACAGGGTTAATATCGGACCATGGATACTACATGGGCTATCCCGTGGTAACTTGGGCTCAATACAAACTACTAAGGGGACACAACAACACCCCTCAAAAAAAAAAAAAAAAAAAAAAAAAAATTTCACTACAATCCCCCCTCCACACAATATATACAAATATATCCAAATCTATATATATAAATAGATATATATATATATATATATGATCATCAACAGCTCATATACAATACCATTCACCCTTCACACACTCGCACCATCTTTCTTTTTTCTTTTTTTTTTTTTTTTTTTCACAATCAATTTTCACACCTCAACTCTTTCCCTTCCCTCGCGGGCATTTACAGTTTGGGCACTGGTGACCACACTGTCACTGAGGTCTTGATGCCACGGTAGATGAAGCTCGAACAATGCCAAATCAATAATGTCACTAAGTTCAACACAAAGTCACTAATTTTTCAAAACACCGTAACACAAACTGAAGACGACGAAGGGCTCAGCAGCTCAGCAGATCTCCTGTCACCAGGACCCGCCGATGGACTTCCAGGCAGCCCACTAAACCAAGTGGCAAAACTGCCTCTCACCAGACACTGGATCAGACCTCCGTCTCGAGCCAGGAGTCGCAAACAACTGAACTAGATAGTCAAAAAGACAGACGACACCTAGAGGTGACAGACACCATGAAACTGACAAGGCCACACCCTGACTGCAACCAATCGTCTATAGGTTGCCCAGGGAACGACACGACACGACTCCAGATAAGGGCATGAATATCGACAATCGTATACAAACTCAAAACACTAACTTGCTCAAAGACCAATCAACAATCAGTCACCCAAAATACCAAGACCACACACTTCTAAACATAGGAACACTGTGTATCGGCACAGACTCCAAACCCACCAATTCCTCCAATCATCAATCAATAATCACTAACAGCCTATACCCAAGACCAAATATGGACCTAACCATATCCAAAAACACCAATCTCCAATAACTCATCAGCCAATCATCAATAAAACATCAAAACCACAAACCACAACAATCACAAAATAGATACGGCCAAATATAAGCACAAACTGCACCCTCTTTGGTCGATAATCTACCTACAATAAACCCACTTCAACCACTCTGCCATACGACAAGCACAATTATGTCCCTTGAATGTCCGTGTGTGACGGACCACCTCATTAAAAAAAGAAGTTTGTTTTGGTTTTGCATTGTCCAGCGCATAGCCAATATGCACATGGAGAATGAGATCAAGATAAAAAGGGAAAAGGTATACCTTCATGCTGACACGAGAACACAAAAGGACCCCCCATGCTTTCCCTTCTTCTCTCTCTCTCTCTCTCTCTCTCCTCTCTCCTCTCGAAAAAAAAAAAAAAAAAAAAAAAAAAAAAATAACCATCCCTCTCTCTCTCTTCTCTCTCATCTCTCTCTCTCTCTCTCTTTCCCCCTCTCGTCTCTTTCCCTCTCTCAATCTCTCTCTCTAACACTCTTCCCCCTCTCTCGCTCGCACACACACACATACACATACATGCCCGTACATGGCCAAACTCTTACACACACGATAGTCACACTTGCTTTGCTATGACTTAATCGTTTTTTTGTTGTTGTTGTTTTTTTTAATCCAAATCAACATTCAATCAAATGATTTGGGAGTTCAAAGATGCGCCAAAAGAGGACCTAGCATAAAGTCTTTAACACATGGCTGACAAATCTGTAGGACACACATCTACAAACATTTTTTTTTTCTTTGAAAGAAAAAAGAAAACGGGAAAAAAACGAAGACCTTTTTTCAAAATTCCCTCTCCTTCCTGCAACCATAATTTCAAATGAATTCTTCTCTAGAACAAAAACTTGTATTTTTTTTTTTAATATTCTTACACATACATACAAAATATGTGAATTACATAACATGTAGGGAAACGTAGTACCGTTCTACGAATTCGTTTAAATTTCCTCTATTAAGAATTTCCGTTTCGTGTGAACGTCACAGACAAATGATTGTATACGAAAATAAACAGGTATAAATAGAACAGATATATATTATATATATATATATATACCACACACACACACTACCTACTGCTGGCACTCAGGGAGGATGTCATGTGCTGACGAAGGCAAAATAAAGCCGAAATTTTCATTTATACCACGACAGCTTGTTGTTCTTGTGTCTTTTTTTTTCTTTTGGATATATATATATAGGGGGGTCTTCGGGGCCTCTCTCTCTCTGCTCCCTAACTCTCTTCCCCCCCCCCCTCGTCTCTCTCTCTCTCTCTCTCTCAGTTACTTACCCGTGGGGCAGTTGATTCCCGTGTGGTTTGGGAAAGGTCCAGGCCACTGTCATCACACACCCACACACGTCCACACACACACACACAGGCACACACATCATCACCACACAGACCAACACACAACACCCCACACACACAACACGCACACACACACAACACACACAACACACCACACACACACACACCCACACACACACACAACACCCACACACACACACAACACCCTACACACACACACACACACCCACACACACACAACACACACACACACAGCACACACACAACCACACACACAGCCACACCACCACACACACAACACAACAACACCACACACCCACACACCCACACCACACAGACACAACACCAACACACACACACACACACCCCACACACCCCACACACCCCACCACCAAACCACACACCACACACACACACACACACACAACACACACACACACAACAAGCACACACACACACACACAACACACACAACACACACCCCACACACACAACAACCACACCACACCAAGCAACACACACCCACCACCCACACCACACACACACTACACAACACACACAACACACACACACACAACACACACAACACACACAACAACACAACCACACACACACAACACACACACACCCACACAACACACACAACACGACAAAAACCACAAAACACGCCACACAAAGACACAACAACACACAACACACACACCACACAGAAAAACACACCCACACACAGCACACACAACCCACAGCACACAACAACACACACACCACACAACACACAACACACCACCACAACACCCACACACACACAACACACCCACAACACAAACACAACAAACACACCACACACAACACACACAACCACACACACCCACACACCACCACACACACACAACACACACACACAACGACACACACCCACACAAACACACACAAAACACACACACCCACACACACACACAACCACACCACACACACACACACAACACACACACACACACACACACACACACACACACACATCATACTACGGTAGAACATAAATATAGAGGAAGAATAAGATGTTATCTGCGCCGCGCGCGCGCACACACACACACACACAACACACACACACACCCACACTCAAACACACACACACCCTAACTCATTCACGACACACCCACACACACACCTACACACACACAGCACACCGCACTAACTCATTCCAACACACACAACACACACACACACACACACACGACACACACACACTCACTCATCACACACACGCACACACACCACACTACCACATTCACGGCACACACTGACAGCACATACAGCATCATAATACGTTAGAATAGAAATAGTGGAATATTGACAGACGAAGAAGATAACACGGCGAAATGAGGGACCAGAGTACACGAAGTGAAGAGAGAAAAAAAGACTCCAAAAAGCAGTCCAGCAGAGCCAGCAAGGGCAATGGACAAACGTGGGAGAATGCACTCCAAAGAAGTCCTCACTTGGAATGACATTTGGCACATGGCCCCCTCTCAAGGATCAGCTTCTTTCTCAGATCTGCATATGACCTTCTGCCCTCAAATCATGGAGGCACAACCAAGTGCTCAAAGAGATTGTACAAGTAGTCTGGGGCTAGTACCAACACCACAAAAGGGAAAAATCAGGACTCCAAAAGCACCCGCAACATTCTTCACGGCAGGAGGCAGCGAATCATGGCCAAGAACAACAGTGCCCACTCGGAACATGCAGGCAGAGTCTGCTGGACGGGCAGATGACTGGGAGTGCACTGCAGACCTCCAGAATGGAATAGTCACCCAGAGATCATCAGCAAGAGTGGGCATGAGACCAGACATAGTAGTCCACTCTCAGTCAACCAAGCAGCTGATCATGATCGAGCTCACGGTGCCATATGAGAACAGAATGGAGGCAGCTCAAATCTACAAGACTGAAAAGTATGCTGATCTGGCAACAGCCTGAGGAGAGAAGGCTATCAGGTCAAAGTCCTCACTGCAGAAATTGGAGCTAGGGGGTTTGTGGGAACGTCTGCATACAGCCTCATGAAACAGCTCTCAGTTGCAGGGAGGGAAAAAAACCAGAGCCCTGAAAGCAATGGCAGAAGCGGCAGAGAGGTGTTTCAAGCTGGATCTGGTCAAGGAGGAACAAAAGTGAACTTCATAAGGCTTAACTTTCCTACAAATATCAGGTGTCCCTGTGGCTCAGTGGTTAGTGCGCGAGTCATTAAGTGGAAATGAGCATGTCCAGAAGGGCATGGGTTCGAATCCCAGCCATGGCTCGTCCCAAGATGGGAAAAAAAAGGGGGCAGCAGAGGGACATCCGGAGTCATGAACCGGGTGGTTTCTTTCTACTGTGTTGTGCGTAGTCCCTCAGGGTTTTTTCCGCATAGGTTCTTTTCAACGTAATTTAAAAAAAAAAAAAGGGGGGGGGGTGGGGGGGCGGGGGGGTGGGGGGTGGTCACGGTGATAACTAGAGGATAAAAGTATTTAAACAGATCAATATAGACAAGATCTATATAAAGCTGTAACCAGTAGGAAACAGGATAAAAAATCGACGGGGTCATACCATCATTCTACGCGCAGGTGGATTATTGAAGGAGAATACCTGTAAAAACGTTGTTTTTTTTTGTTTGATGTTGTTTGTTTCTTTTTTTTGCAATCTTGAAACAAGACGTTTAATTCCTCATAAGCCTAAAACCATCGACCACCAGATGATTTTCAATAAAAACCGACAGCCGAACAGAATTAAGCAAAACAGTAAAAGCCACTCATACAACCTGTACAAAAGACCAATCGTTGAAAATGGTGAAATAGATAATACGGTTAAATAAATAGATAAGTATGTTTGAATGGGTCCCAACTATATCCAGGGTCAAATGCAATACATAATGGGTCGCTGCTGCGGTACAAATTGACCCACCCGGTACAAAACTGACCACCCTGTACAAAATAACAGAAACCACCCGCGCACCATGGTCCAAACCAACCTGGAAGAGCGTCCACATGAAGAATAACGAGAAGTCCAGAAGAGGCGCGCGCGACGCGCGCGCGCGTGCGTGTTGTGTGTGTGTGTGTGTGTTTGTGTGTGTGTGTGTGTGTGTGTGTGTGTGGTTTGTGTTGTTTGAGTGGTGTGTGTGTGTGTGTGCGAGTTGTGTGTGTGTGTTTTGTGTGTGTGTGTGGCGTGCGTGAGTGTGTGCGTGTGTTTTGTGTGCGTGCTGGCGTGCATGACGTGCGCGCGCGCATGTTGTGGGTGTGTGTGTGTTGTGTGTGTGATGTGTGTGTGGTGGTGCGTTCGTGTGTGTGAAAACGCAACCCACCAGACAGCTTGAAATACGTTGCGCGGCCATCGCAAATGTATCGCTTCAACAGGAAGACCACGCCACAGAAGTGTCCGCCACACTTACATGCATTGTTTGACAGTCACGTTGAGACCCAGCAGCTCGTCAGCGTCGCTCCACTCCCAGAAGGCACTCGTACTCCAGGAATCGAAGGAATGCACTTGCCAACACCAATAGCACACCTGCGATGAGTTTGAGTAGAGGCATTGACAGAGACTACGCTCCACACAGAGTACCCACATACATACACACACACACAACCGCACACACACACACACACACACACACACAGACACACACATTCACAGAGCGGCACGCACGTACAGACACTCACGCACGCACTCACAGCACACTCACGCAGGGCGCGCGCGCGCGCGCACACACCACAACACACACCCACATACAGACACGCACACCACACTCGCTCACACAAGTCTGACAAAGGCACGAGATGCACACATTACCATACACCACGTCACAAGGGGGGGGCGGCACACACGAGGGAGGGAGGGAGATAGAGAAAGAGAGAGAGGATAGAGAGAGAGAGAGAGAGGAAATTAACTGATGAATGGAGGCTGCCATTGTCTTTCCTTATCTTTTATTCATCAGGTTTTTATAAATGGATACTTGTAGAGACCAGCAATGACGACGACGGACGGACGACGAACGACGACGGACGACGACAATGATGATGATGATGATGATGATGATGATGATGATACAGGACTAAGAGATAAGCAGGTTATGCTTCTTTCCATCCGGCCCATTGACCAGGAAAGGACCTTGAAAGCAGGATTGGGTCCTCGGGTTCGATTCCTGTCCAAGGTACTCGTTTTGCCGGACTTGGGGCCAACTACACGGGAAATCCTACTGCTCAGAACTGGCTGTGGCATGGTGTTCAAAGGGAAGCCTGGAAACCCACGATCGTGTTTCCTTTCCTTTATTGGTGGTGCCAATCTGGGAGCGTTAGCAGCGTTTCCTGATCGACACTGGCTGATGTCAGGATACAATATAAAAAAAAAAAGCGTCCGGAGGACAGTGTAAGGTCGTCTCATAAAAAGGCACTACACAGCATCATCCTTACGGATCCTCTATTTAAAAAAAAAAAGAGAAAAAAAAAAAGAAAGAAATGACTGTGGGAGCATCACTCTTTTTTTTTTGATGATTTTTCTTTCAGTGCGAGTTTCGTGTCCAATTGCTGCGACATCGACAAGTTTTCATACGGATAGTTGATGATGGATGTGGTGGAGAGAGAGAGACAGTGAGTGAGAGAGAGAGAGAGAGACAGACAGACGACAGACAGACTGACAGACAGAGGGGAAGAGTCAGAGAGAAAGAGAGAGAAGAGAACGAACGAACAAACGAAATTTCATTTAACCAGGTAACCCAGTAATGAGATAAGCAAATTGCGCATGCTTTTTTTCCAGCCAGCCCTGGGGGGGGGGGGGGGGGGGGGGGGTTTCCCCCCGGTCCCCTGGGGGTCCCCCCCGGGGGGGGGGGGAGGGGGGGGGAATGAGGAGGCAAAAAAAGCACTTGGAAACACGCAACCACACGCAAGCCAATATAGCAGCAAAAGGGGAAAAAGTGAATACACTAGTCAACTTGCAAACTATAAGAAGGAACAGACTAGTAACTACAAAGCGAACGACAAATCATGCATGCATCTAAACAAACACACACACACACACACACGCGCGCGCGCGCACACACACACACAGGCACACACACACACACACACACACACACACACACACCACACACACCATGCAGGAAATTGATCTAATGACAACAACAACAACATCAACATCAAACTATACAGTACTGTTTTAAACATCACAACGGTTACAATTCTGTTAATATTCTTTCTTTCGCATCATGTGGCTGGAGATGAATATCATGATGTCTAAAATGTTATATGTACTTTTTAAAGTTTTTAGTGCCTGAAAGAGAAATGTTTTGCAAGCTGATTTTAAACGGTTAATGCTACTTCGTAATTTGATAAGGAGTTCCAAAGGGCCCCTCCTGAGAAGGCGAGTTTGTCTTAAAAAGATCAAATCTGTGTTTTTCTCTCATTGCAATATTATTCGTGTATCTTGACTGTTTTCATGGAAATCGTGTGGTTTATGTACAAGGAGGCAATCTGTTCATTATCGGATACAACACAACTACTTTGACATACTGCAGTTTATATGATGATGGAAGGATATCCACGCTAAGTAGTCCTTCAGTCTTCAAACTAGTAGCTCTTTAAAAGTACTAACTTCAGAGAGGCGTTTATAGATCCAGGTTTAGATGATTTGATGTGTTTGCACTGCATTGATCATAGAGCGTTTGACGCGTATCGATAGATGATGAAAAGAAATGCATGAAAGATTTCTTTCGAGCTGTAACGTCGAGGGAATTCTTATTTTTTGGTAGCTGAAGTAGCTTTTGGGAACACCGTTTCCATAAACTATCGATATAGGGCGACTAGGAAGATTATTGTCGACAGTAACACCTAGAACTTTGTGAGTATCAACTTCATGAATGACTGTATTACCTATGTGTATAGAAGGCACACTGAAGGTTATTTTTTGCCGTTCTTTCGGCGAACTTATCATCATGGTTTTTTTTTTTTTTCGTCCGCCGTTCATGACATTGTGGTTCAGCTCAGTCGTCAATCAATGAAGTGATGAACATTGTTCTGCAGATCGGTGGATAACTGCTTCAAATTAGAATGGGCTCGAATGAATAGACGTATCATCTGCAAATATTTCACATACGCCTCATGCGACGTATAAGGGAAGATCATTAATATAGAGAGAAAAAAGTAGATGACCAAGAACAGATCCCTTGGGGAACGCCAAAATTTTTTGTCTGTGATTTGGATTGTTGTGTACCCAGTATGTTCGGCAGGGTTTCTATAAATGAATCCATGAATCCTGTCTATTTCTTATCAGATTAATTTCGACCCATATGCAATCTACATTGTGGTTTTTCAGCGATATGATACGTTTATACGTAAACAGACCTGACTGACACACAGGATTAAGCCAGTTTTGTTTTGGTATAATGGGATCGAGTCTCACGATGTTGCAAACCGGGAATAGATTCGTTTTGCATCAGATATATTCTTCGATACACGTGATTCAGCACAACCAAATACGTAAAGCTGTCGCCAAGAGTTATATAGAATAGAAGATAACTGATCTAATTTGTTGAGAACATGTTTAATATTTTAACAAACCTACTCGGAGGCCATCCCTAGAAGGCCCGCATTCACTGTGGGCATTACGACGGAGTGGTGATCACAACCAAATGATATAGGTTTGCAGCTTCAAGGATAACTACTATCTGGGTTAGCCGCCGTAAAATGGAAACACGGTGCAATATAATGCAACTAAGCAGAGAATCTTGACAGGAATGCCGAAAAGGAAGATAGCACTGTAACGCAAAACTGGGCAGCACAGTTGCAAGACCACAATTTGGACTCACGGGAAAAAAAAAAAAAGAAGAAAAAAAAATCCAATCACAAAAACCCTCAAGTTAGAATCCAATTATCAAATAGCAACCCCCATCAGCTACCAAAAGCAATCAGTTATGCATAAAAAAAACGTAAACATATCAGGAACATAAGAATGACACAAAGTATGCTCTCAAATAGTCTGAAATGTCTACAAAACTAACACAACACACTATTCGTAATGGCGGGCAAACGTAATTTTTAGTCAGAAAACCCCACGTGTTGTGGTACAGCGCGAGGGCGCAGCTCACAATCGGGCCACCTTCAAGTTACAGTTTGCAAAGATAAGGTATTGCGTCAACGAGTACGGCAAACCTGCAGCAATATACAACACTAATGCATCCTCACTCATACATACATACCAACATGTAACATAGACCTTAGTGTTCCTGACATAAAGGGTTAGAAGCCTTAATTATGCATGATTCTATCTTTTGAATGTTCTGCTGCATACTTAACCATGTTAGAAAGTCATCATGTTTTAATAAGTAAAGGTAATGATTGCATAAACCTTATTCTTGAGGAGTAACAGCCCGTGTATTCAGTACTAGTGTTTAACTCTGAGGGTACAGAGGAAATCTGCTTGGGTTCCCATTTGACCACCTGGCGGGGAACTGGACTCCTGTCTCCCAGATGGATAAACTGACCTCTCGTGAAGAGGGTGGTGTGGGATAAGAGGGTGGTATGTCAGAAGTGCTGAGTACGGGGAATTGATCATGGGAGGATAGTGGTCCATGGACCGTAAGAGGTAGGATAGTGTTTCCCTGGCCCGTAAAGAGAGATAGTGGTCCATGGACCGTACAGAGGAGATCGTGTCCATGGACCGTAAGAGGGAGGATCGTGGTCCATGCCCCGTAAAGCGGGAGGATCGTGGTCCATGACCGTAGAGAGGGAGGATCGGGTCCATGGACCGTAAAGAGGGAGGATCGTGTTCCATGGGACCGTAAAGAGGTAGGAAAGCGTGGTCCATGGACCGTAAGAGGAGGATAGTGGTCCTGGACCGTAAGAGG
>JADBJO010027617.1:0-5000 GCA_016801955.1 Conus betulinus
GGAGAGAGAGAGAGAAAGAGCAGTGAGGAGAGAGAGAGATGGATAGAGAGAGATGTACGTATTCAGAGGGTCAGGCCATACAGATGCAGAAAACGTCAACAAATTCAGTCCAAAAATAAAAATCCGCTTGTCCCCACATCGTCCTTATCTTCGCGCAGCAAGATCTGTTCACACTACCAACACCACCGGCGAAGCTCAGCAGTTTTGTCCTGCCAACGTTCCATCCCCATCAGATCACACCATAAGATATCCACACATCACCACCTGGGTTTTTTTGTTCCCCTCAGACAACCCGCCCCCCTTTGCAGCGTGGCGTCACAGAAACTTGCCGCACGTCCGCCTTGAGGGACTGGCTACAGGGGTTGGTAATGCTTCATTCACGTTGGGCGGGAAAAGGGTCTTGCTGAAGCTGTCCATAATGACCCCCTTTTCACTTCCTGAAGAGACCTCTGGTGAAGTGGGGAAAGCGTGTCATCAGTCCCAAAGGAAAGGCGAGCATTTGCTGCTGTGTTTGATGTGAAGAGGCTTGCCAACATGCTCTCTCTACTGTCCTCTCCCAATCTCTCTCTCTCTCTCTCTCCTCTCTCTCTTCTCTCTCTCATAAGACATTTACGAAATGAAGTATCCAGGGTCGATAGTTTGAGAACTCCATCCCCTCCACCACCACCCCTCCTCATTCCTACTGACTGGTGTCTGAGTGCCAGTCTTTCAGATGAGACCAGAAACTGTGGTAGCACATGTAAAAGAATTCAGAGTACACTGGCGATTGTTCTGTGTCAAGTCATGGGAGAGCAACTGTTTTCTGTTCGGTTTATTTCGTAACTCTTACAGTCAGAAAGTGTGTCCTCTGGGGCTCACAATGGCCATTAGAAAAACAAACTCCACTGTACACAGTAAACTTGTACAATGCAGTACAATGCAGTAGACTGTACAATACCGTGCAGTACATACAAAACTATTCTGTAGCCTATTCAATTTACCACGCAGACAAAAAAAAAAAAAACAGAAGAAAACGAACGGCAGGGGCTGATTTATAAGCCTAGGTGATCTGTTTGGCAACAGCAGCCCCACTGTCATTTGCGGAATTGGTTTTGATAACCGAATGGCACCAACGCCTACATCCATAATCTTGCACTCGAAATAATCTTTGTCTTGTCATAATGACGTAGGAATTGTTTTGCCAATAAATTCCTCGTTTCAAATTCCTCAACTGCCTTCATCTCCTCTCTGTCTCTGTCTGACACACACACACAACACCACACACACACCTGTCGTAGCCAGATGCACACATACAAACATACGCTGTCTCTGAACTATTGCCTGATGTTCATTCCCCTTTTTTGCTTACTTAAGGGTCAGTCTCTTATATTTTGTGGTGTGCTGTCCACTTTCAGCTAAGCACTTTACAATATCTTGACTATACAGCAAAAGCAATGATTTTTGTTTTGTGGAAAAAGTGCGAATGGGTCGTGTCTTTAGTGACGGGCAGGTTGTGAACATGGAGCTCATGGTCTGGAGTCGGTCCCCTGTTATTTTGTCAGTTGCTTCGAGAATGCGACACACTTCATACTGGACAGCCTAAAAAATGTGGAGGAAAGGCTGTAAATGGGGGATGGGGGGTGGGGGAGGGGTGTGGGGTTAATCGAAGCAAACACCTCTGTCTTCTCTGTTCGGGTTTGAGAGGTGTTTGGTCTGCAGGTCTGTATTTTCCACTAACTATGATTACCACTGCCAATCAACCTAGGCTTAGACTGGTTCATTCCAGAATCGACATCTGAACATATCGAACTGTATGCTTGGTTTTGTTACACACAAAGTAGTGAAAATCTGTTGCATAGGTACATTTCAGCCTCCTGTTCAGCAGGCTAGGAAGAGACCCCTTACCACTTGGTTTCTGCAAGATTTGTCTGTGAAGCTGGTGAGAAGAGCACATGAACTCACAGTTTCGTCAACAGGGGACACAGCGGGTGACGTCCTGTTTCATTTTTAGACTAGAACTTGGTTACTGGTGTGAAATTCTTGGTAACTACACACGCTGCATTATGATGAGGACTTGGGTTTGGTCGCAGCTATTAATTTGGGGTCGGGAGAAGAACGTTTCAACGTCTTCTAGCGCTAAAGAACTGACAAAACTGTGAGTTTGAAACGGAAAAACCTGATAGGGAAAATTTCTCCAGTTCTTTTGTTTTTAATAAAAATTGAGTCTAGTACATTCACACCTTTGGCTGTTGATGTGTGAATTAAACGTGTTTTTAAATTATGGATTAATTTCAATAAGTTTTTTGAAACCCTTTATGGGTTCTTCGAAACTATTAGCATTTCCGATTCTGCTGAGCGACGATAGCAACAAGATAATGTGTCGGTTTATGCAGGAATTAATTGTCATTATTTGGGTAATGTTTATGGTATTCCCTTACGGACACACTTGCTGCACTAATGTACATTGTGGTTGATTAGTCAGTTTGAATTTCTGAGGACCACTGCTTTTCGTGAGTTCTTATTTGGCAGGCGGGCCTGCTGTTGCGCTTCTTTTGATACTCCATGTGGCAGGGTACATGGGGTAGGTAAGCAGCAGACAGAGTAGGGGCAAGGTCGTCGATAGTGACTTTGTGTCAATGGATCCCAAGTCTCCGCTTCCATCGTCTCGATTTGGTTGGGCGTCTGGAGGTGTGGCTGGCTCTCTGAGTAAATTCATAGGACCCACTCCTGATTTTTGGGTCTAGTGACTAAAATCCTTTGTTATACCTGCAAACTCTTCACACTGATATTGTAATGAGAGCTACTGATTTGGTGTAGTAGATAGAGCCCCTTTTTACACTAAAAAGCCCTTCATTGATGGTGTATATGGGAGCCATTGAGTTTGGTCTGGTAAGCAGAACCGTTTGTTAAAGAGAAAAACCCTTCACTGACGGTGTGTATGGGCCACTGAGTTTCGTCCTGTTCTATAACCCTTTGTTACACATCAAATCCATCACTGATACAGTACTGGAAAGCCACTGAGTTTGATGTAGTAAAACAAAATTCTTTGTTACTAACACCTCTTCATTGCTGGTGTGTGGAAACGCACGGGCCTTTCCTCGTCCCAACAACTGTTTGTTAAACCCTGAAATCACTGATAGAGACAGTATATTTGGCGTGTGGATAACCTCCCTCTTGTTGTTACAAGTGTAAATCCTTCATTGCTGGTGTGGGATCGCCACTGACTTTGTCTGTTGAACAGAACGAAACCTCTTTGTTAAACCTGCCCACTGGTGTTTTATGCTGTGGGACCAGAAACCCCTGGTCACACCTGTAGGTAACGGTGGCCTTTGTTCTCTCCTTAAACTACGCCACAGTCCAACGGGGAGGACAGGCTCTTGTGAGTGTGGGGGTGGGTTCCTGCCCTGGTGATCTTAAACTGAAAACCCGTTTGTGATGATGTAATTGAAGTGCCTAGTTCCATCCACCTTGGTGGAAAAGTCACGATCCAACACCGAATACACTTGCAATAAAGAGCGATAAAGAGATAAGCAGATAAAAAATACTAAAGAATAATCGATATTTGTGGCCATATTTGATCCTATGCTTAAGAATGTTAAAAAGGATGCAAATGGCGTTTACATTTAACACCTAGGCTTTTACCACTTGAGCAGCTGGCTCTAATGGTTAATGCTAATATTCATAACAACGGCGATAACGGGAAGCGATAACACTGGTTATCAGATCGTGCCATAAACATTTATTTTTTTGAACCTCCTTCTGAAGAAGAGCGGCCTTTCCTGTGCTACTTCCATCCCTAGACTCCCGCCTTCTTTCTTCTTACACTTAACCCTCTGCCTCCACAACTACCTCTCTCCTCTCTTCCCATCACCCCAACCTTCAAGGGTTAACACATCGAACAAAATTAATGAGTGGGTAGGGGAAAACATGCAATCAAACAACTTGTCTTCATGGGAAAAAAAACAGCAGAGAAATGGGGACGGGGAAACGCGTTGAGGTCTAGATATTACTCTTCATGACATCATTATAATCATTATAATTGTAATTAGATTCTGTCTTGCGTGAGCAGAAGCATTTGGCAGAATATGTATGTACACACCACAGCACTCATAGTGTCGTGGTAGTGGTGCATAGTGCCAGACCTGTTTTCAACAGACAGACAGACAGGGTAGGCAGGAAAATCGGAGGAAAAAATACACAGTTAGAATAAAGCTGTAGAATGGGATTGATCAAGATGGCTTTCTGTCTAAACACATCATAAATTAACCGGTTTCATCAACACCTCCTGAACTTATGTTAAAGAATATGTGCCGCCCACAAAACAGGTGAATGTCAACACATACCAACTTTGATCATTTCGTTTTCGTGGAGTACACGCCGTCTAATTGGATGAGACACGCTGACCTTAAAAAAAATTTTTTTTTACCTGGACGACAGTACAACAACTGCTTGAAGCTGTCAGAGAATAACGAAGGCCATTTAACAAAAAAGAACGTTTAGTGGCTGTGCTGGAACCTCGTCACAAAAGCACTGACCCCAAAAATCTCGAGGAGAAGAAAGCCGAGTCTTGCACTGTTTTGACAGAGCCAGTAGCAAGCTGGCGATAACGATTAACGGTGACAGCTGATGTTCATTAAGGACAAACAGTACATCACTCAGCAACCAATCGCTGCGCATTACAGACAAATAGTACGTTACTATAGTCACAAACGCTACATCGTGATTGTACATTACTACGCATCCAGCTACTGTATATGACAAACTGTGCCTTACTTTGTGTTACAAACGATGCATCACAACCGTGTCCAATAGCAGTGCGTTCAATGTCCAATTACTGGGCCCCCTGTGACACACACTGTCCATGGAACGGCATCCAGTGCAATAGTCAGCTCAGACCGTGGCATCTCCACTGCAGATCAGGAATTACTACATGTACCTTTGTTAGCAGCCCTTAGCGAACGGTACTATCCCCGCTTTGACTGTATTAAGTGTGGGTGGGTTGAAAGTTGAGGTAGGTGTGT
>JADBJO010027617.1:7500-15000 GCA_016801955.1 Conus betulinus
CAGAAGATATAGAACAGCTCCAAAAACATTAGAAATGGAACACAAAACACTACATATAGACAGAAGTACAAATTAAATAACAAAAACTGGTCTTCCAGCAGCTTTGCCATTTTTATTTTATACAAAATATCTAATATACTATTGCAACTAATTATGAACTTAACGATTAGAAAACAAAAATCAATAGACCATTGCTTCAAAAGATACCATTGAAGCGCACAAGAGTATACAGAGCTCACAATAAAGAATACACTGCTAAATGGAAGGCTATCCAATCATCATAAATATACAAAAACCGCAAACTAAAGAACAATCTGTAAATCAAACAACTACTAAAAAGAGAAAATATTCAGGCTTGAAACAATGTGTAATGTTGTAATGCTGATCACACAAATGACGTATTTGGAATAAAGTTAAGTTCCCTTTTACAGTCTGTGACATTAACGTCTCACAGGTTTCTATCCTTGTCAAATAAAGCCAGTCTCAAGCATTCAGTCACAAAATAGGTACAAAACAGAAATAACTTTTATGCGTATGTTAAGAGGGCATTGGATCTCCGACCATTGGCAGAGCTTAGCCGTTTTAGCCAACAAATAGAATATCAGACACTGATCTTCTGGTTGCACATAACAAAAGCAAACAACGCATTTGATCTCGAGCAGCAGGCTTCAAAATAAAGAGGCAGCTAATGGCATGAATCATCTGATATTAATTTTGAATAAGATGAACGGAATCGTATCTGGAACAGACACCAACATTTAGAGACGAGAAAGCTGTGTATGCCATGAAATGACAGTGACACTCTGAATACATACGTCTCTGAAACAAACACAAAAGCGATGAGACTACATTTCTAAAACAAAAAAACTGCAGACAAGAACTTCCAACAAAAGAAAGAATTCAGCAAACGTTGTGTGGGCATGCAAAATAAGAAATAGGCCTGGATAAATATATATCAAAACTTGCAATAAAGGTCAGAATTCAGCAAAAAGGAGTAAGTGGGCAAGGTCTACATATACAGACAACACAAATTGCTAAAAAAAATTTTCAACAAAGGGTAATTCAGCAAACTTTCAGAAGAAGGAAAATAGCCTGTGATTTAATCGAAAATGAAGTCCATTTTCTGACCAGGCTGCCCCTGATACAAACTGAAAAATAACTTTAAGAGAATGAGTTGTTTCTTTTTTTTTAACTTGTGCAGAACTAACATAGACAAAGCTCAAACGAAATATCATATGATAGGGATCCAGAGATTTCACAGTCAAAAAGTTGTCTATGGTTATATGCAAATGAAAAGACAAGAATGAAGCCGTGTGAGAACCCATTTAAACTGATCAATTATTCATTCTGATCTGTATTGCCGTGTGTGATTAACTATGTTGTGTCTGTATACCCCAAAGGGTTCTAGGTGCACAGAGAGAGAGAGAGAGAGAGAGAGAGAGAGAGAGAGAGAGAGAAAGAGAGAAAGAGGAGAGAGAGAGAGAGAGAGAGAGAGATGTACGTATTCAGATGGACAGGCATACAGATGCAGAAAACGGCACAAATCAGTCCAAAAATAAAATCCAGCTTGTCCCAACAATCGTCTATAT
This sequence comes from Conus betulinus, assembly GCA_016801955.1. NCBI lineage: Eukaryota > Metazoa > Mollusca > Gastropoda > Neogastropoda > Conidae > Conus > Conus betulinus. The sequence goes on from JADBJO010027617.1 coordinate 9,090, forward strand.
CTTCGCGCAGCAAGATCTGTCACACAATCACCCGAGCGAACTCAGCAGTTGTGTCCTGCCAACGTTCTATCCATCAGATCACACCATAGATAGCACACATCACCACCTGGGTTTTTTGTTCCCCCAGACAACCCGCCCCCCTTTGCAGCGCGTCACAGAACAGCTTGCCTGCACGTAACGCCTTGAGGGGACTGGCTAAAGGGGTTGGTAATGCTTCATTCGTTGGGCGGAAGGGTCTGGCTGAAGAGGTCCATAATGACCCGTTCACTGCCTGAAGGAGACCTCTGGGACAGTTTGGGAAAGCGTGTCATCAGTCCAAAGGAAAAGGCCAGCATTTGATGCTGTGTTTGATGTGAAGAGGCATGCAACATGCTCTCTCTCTCTCTCCCCTCTCTCTCTCTCTCTCTCTCTCTCTCTCTCTCTCTCTCTCTCTCTCTCATAAGACATTACGAAATGAAGGAATCCAGGGTCGATAGTTTGAGACTCCATCCCCTCCACCACCACCCCTCTCTCATTCCTACTGAACTGGTGTCTGAGTGCCAGTCTTTCAGATGAGACCAGAAACTGTGGTAGCACATGTAAAAGAATTCAGAGTACATGGCGATTGTTCTGTGCAAAGTCATGGAGAGGCAATCTGTTCTGTTCGGTTTATTTCGACTCTTACAGTCAGAAAGTGTGTCCTCTGGGGCTCAACAATGGCCATTAGGAAACAAACTCAACTGTACACAGTAAACTTGTACAATGCAGTACAATGCAGTAGACTGTACAATACCGTGCAGTACATACAAAACTATTCTGTAGCATATTCAATTTACCACGCAGACAAAAAAAAAAAAAAACAGAAAGAAAACGGGCAGGGCTGATTTATAGCCTAGGTGATCTGTTTGGCAACAGCAGCCCAACTGTCATTTGCGGAATTGGTTTGATAACCGAATGGCACAACGCCTACAGTCATATCTTGCATCGAAATAATCTTTGTCCTTGTCATATGACGTAGGAATTGTTTGCCTGCGTTCAAATTCCTCAACTGCCTTCTCCTCTCTCTGTCTGACACACACACACACACACACACACACACGTGCGTAGCCAGATGCACACATACAAACATACGCTGGTCTCTGACTATTGCTGATGTTCACCCTTTTTGCTTACTTAAGTCAGTCTCTTAATATTTTGTGGCTTCCACTTTCAGCTAAGCACTTAAAATATCTTGACTATACAGCAAAAGCAATGTTTTTTGTTTTGTGGAAAAAGTCGAATGGTCGTGTCTTTAGTGACCATGTGAACAGGGAGCTCAGGTCTGTGTCCTGTTATTTTGTCAGTTGCTTCGAGAAGACGACACTTCATACTGGACAGCCTAAAAATGTGAAAGGCTGTTAATGGTGGGATGGGGGGTGGGGGAAGGGGTGGGGATTAAGCAGCAGCAACACCTCTGTCTTCTCTGTTCTGGTTGAGAAGGTGTTTGGTCTGCAGTCTGTATTTCCAGACTATGATTTACACTGCCAATCAACTAGGGCTTAGACTGGTTCATTCCAGAATCGACATCTGAACATATCGAACTGTATGCTTGGTTTAAGTACAAAAGTAGTGAAAATCTGTTAAGTACATTCAGCCTTCCTGTGCAGCAGCTAGGAGAGACCCCTTCACTTGTGTTCTCAAGTTGTCTGTGAAGCTGTGAAGAAGAGCACATGAACTCACAGTTCGTCAACAGTGACAGCGGGTGACGTCCTGTTCATTTTAGACTAGAACTTGGTTACTGGTGTGAAATTCTTGTAACTACACGCTGCATTATGATGAGGACTTGGTTTGTCAGCTATTAATTGGGGTCGGGAGAAGAACGTTTCTGCGCTACTGGGTGAGTTTGACGGAAAAACCTGATAGGGGAAAATTTCTCCATTTCTTTTTTTTAATAAAGAAATTGAGTCTAGTACATTCACATTTGGCTGTTGATGTGTGAATTAAAAGTTTGTTAAATTATGGATGTAATTTCAATAAGTTTGAAACACCTTTATGTTCTTCGAAACTATTAAGCATTTCCGATTCTGAAGACGTGCAACAAGATTGTCGGGTTATGCAGTAATCATTTTTGTAATTTATGGTATCTCTTACAGGACACTTGCTGCACTAATGTACATTGTGTTTGATTAGTCAGTTTGAATTTCTGAGGACCATGGCTTTCGTGAGTTCTATTATTGGCAGGCGGGCCTGCTTTGCGCTTCTTTTATACTCCATGTCAGGGTACACTGGGTAGGTAACAGCAGACAGAGTAGGGGCAAGGTCGTCGATTGTGACTTTGTGTCAATGGATCCCAAGTCTCCGCTTCCATCGTCTAGAGTTGGCGTCTGGAGGTGTGACTGGCTCTCTGAGTAATTCATGGGACCCTCTGAGTTTGGTCTAGTGACTAAAATCCTTTGTTATACCTGCAACTCTTCACTGATATTGTATGAGAGCTACTGATTTGGTGTAGTAGATAGAGCCCTTTTTACACTAAAAGCCCTTCATTGATGGTGTATGGGAGCCATTGAGTTTGGTCTGGTAAGCAGAACCGTTTGTTAAAGAGAAAACCCTTCACTGACGGTGTGTATGGGCCACTGAGTTTTCGTCTGGTTCATATAACCCTTTGTTACACATAAAATCCATCACTGATAATGTATGGAAGCCACTGAGTTTGATGTAGTAAACAAAATTCTTTGTTACATACAACTCTTCATTGCTGGTGTGTGGAAGCCACGGGCCTTGTCTCGTCAACAAACTCTTGTTATACCTGAAATCACTGATAGGAGACAGTATATTTGTCGTGTGGATAGAACTCTTTGTTACAAGTGTAATCCTTCATTGCTGGTGTGGGAGCCACTGACTTTGTCTTGTGAACAGAACTCTTTGTTAAACCTGCCCACTGTGTTTTATGCTGTGGACAGAACCCCTGGTCACACCTGTTAACGGTTGGCCTTTGTCTCCTTAAGTACACAGTCAACAGGACAGGCTCTCTTGTTGGGTGGTCCTGCCATGTGATCTTAAACTGAAAACCGTTTGTGATGATTTGAAGTATTTCCATCACCTTGTGGAAAAGTCACGATCCAACAGCCGAAACTTGCAATAAAGAGCGATAAAGAGATAAGCAGATAAAAATAACTAAAGAATAATCGATATTGTGGCCATATTTGATCCTATGCTTAAGAATGTTAAAAAGGATGCAAATGGCGTTTACATTTAACAACTAGGGCTTTACCAGCTTGAGCAGCTGGCTCTAAATGGTTAATGCTAATATTCATAACAACGGCGATAACACTGGTTATAGATCGTGCCAATAACATTTATTTGAACCTCCTTCTGAGAGAGAGCGGCCTTCCTGTGCTACTTCCATCCCTACTCCTGCTTTCTTCTTACACTTAACCTCTGCCTCCACAACTACCTCTCTCCTCTTCCATCCACCCCAACCTTCAAAGGGTTAACACATCGAACAAAATTAATGAGTGGTTAGGGGAAAACATGCAATCAAACAACTTGTCTTCATGGGAAAAAAAACAGCAGAGAAATGGGGACGGGGAAACGCGTTGAGGTCTAGATATTAAACTCTTCAATGACATCATTATAATCATTATAATTGTAATTAGATTCTGTCTTGTGAGCAGAAGCATTTGCAAATATGTATGTACACACAAGCACTCATAGTGTGCATAGTGCCAGACCTGTTTCAACAGACAGACAGACAGGATAGGCAGGAAAATCGGAGGGAAAAAAAATACACAGTAAGATGAAAGAGAATGGGATTGATCAAGATGGCATTCTGTCTAAAACACATCATATTAACCGGTTCATCAACACTCTCCTGAACTTATGTTAAAGAATATGTGCCGCCCACAAGAACATGTAAATGTCAACACATACCAACTTTGATCATTTCGTTTTCGTGGAGTACACGCCTTCTAATTGGATGAGAACGCTGACCATTTTTTTTTACCTGGCGACAGTACAACAATTGCTTGAAGCTGTCAGGAATAACGAAGGCCATTTAACAAAAAAGAACGTTTAGGCTGTGCTGGAACCTCGTCACAAAAGCACTGAACCCAAAAATCTCGAGGAGAAGAAAGCAGAGTCTTGCACTGTTTTGACAGAGCCAGTAGCACAGCTGGCGATAACGGTGACAGCTGATGTTCATTAAGGACACAAACAGTACATCACTCAGCAACCAATCGCTGCGCATTACAGACAAATAGTACGTTACTATGTCACAAACGCTACATCGTGATTGTACATTACTACGCATCCAGCTACTGTATATGACAAACTGTGCCTTACTTTGTGTTACAAACGATGCATCACACCGTGTCCAATAGCAGTGCGTTCAATGTCCAATTACTGGGCCCCCTGTGACACACACTGTCCATGGAACGGCATCCAGTGCAATAGTCAGCTCAGACCGTGGCATCTCCACTGCAGATCAGGAATTACTACATGTACCTTGTTTAGCAGCCCTTAGCGAACGGTACTATCCCCGCTTTGACTGTATTAAGTGTGGGTGGGTTGAAAGGTTGAGGTAGGTGTGTGTCTGTGTGTCTGTGTGCGTGCGTGTGTGCATGCGTGCGTGTGTGTGTGTGTGTGTGTGTGTGTGTGTGTGTGTGTGTGTGTGTGTGTGTGTGTGTGTGTGCGTGCGTGCGTGCGTGCGTGCGTGCGTGTGTGTGTGTGTGTGTATGTGTATGTGTGTGTGTGTGTGCATGCATGCTATCGTGTTGTGTGGGTGTGCATGAGTGTGTGTGTGTGTGTGTGTGTGTGTGTGTGTGTGTGTGTGTGTGTGTGTGTGTGTGTGTGTGTGCGCGCGCGCGCGCGCGCGTCCGTGTGTTATAATTCTTGTTTTCACACACAAGTGATAATTGATGTTGTGACCTATTAGTATATCCCAACATTTCGTCCCACTCCCCTCTTTTCTTCTCTGCACAAGTGTATGCTAACCAACTGCCGTGATGACCTTGAAATTATTAGCCTGTCCTTATTTTCCCTCACTACTATGTATTTATACAGAACCGCAGAAGAAACATAAAAAGATTTGAGAAAGGAAGACTTGTCAATAGACTGTGTGAATGAAAGTCCCCCGGGATTTCTTATTGCATCAGATGTATGACTGATCAGCTGACGTCACACTGGCACTGAACATCGATCAGGACACATGCCTCCTGGTTGGCCTTTCCTCTGAGTTGCATGTGCACCACAAGCCCAGCTCACGCTTGTAGTAGGTTAGCACTGTGAAGTGCAAATAATGTTCGGCAAGTCATCCCGTCCTCATACAGTGAAGTCGAGAACCTTGCAACCAGTTTGCGTAGTAACCTCGCAACCAGTTTGCGTAGGATCACCTTGGATAAAACCAATAATCCATGTTATTTCTTATTCACGGATGAGCCACACGTCTGCACCAGAGATCAGGTTGGACGGGCAAAACTCTGGAGAAGTCTACATCGAACTATGTGGTGGAAAGCGATTCCTTGGACGGATGTTGTGTAATGCTGAGGGGCAGCAATGGATTCTGTCCTTTTTAATTGTAACAGTGGATGGAGAGGACAGGGGGTGAATGCACTTCACTACATAAATGAAGTTTTGCGTCTCGTAATTGTTTCCGTCTTCTACACCACCAACGCCACCACCAGAATGACGATACACATGCACACACTGCCATGGGCACGTAGCATTCCTGTAAGCATATGGCCTTGCTGCAGTGGCCCGCCTTCGCTCTCTTTTGTACTAAATCCAACAATGCACGACTGGGGATTATACTGTGTGAGTATTCGATCTCAGCCGCCGAAAAACCATCTACATATGCCTGACTTGGTGAAGCCATCCGGAAGGCTTCGTACATTCCATGCAAACTGTCAACTTCATCTGGTTCATGCCAAGCTGCTGTGAGGCTGTCTCCAACGCT
>JADBJO010027617.1:20000-21123 GCA_016801955.1 Conus betulinus
TTCAGAGATGTCGGCATTTCTACCGTGTGTTCCAAAGACCTTTGTATTCTGATGAACTCGTACAGAAATAAAGCCTCGAAGATACTGCTTGGAAAAAGGGCGAGAGATGCCGGGAGGGGGGGGGGGGGTCTTGCTCTCGAAGAACAGTAATATTGCATAAAATTCGACAAACGACATTCCATAACTGATTTCGGAATTATTGGCACTTCACCCATACATTACAAACGCTATTCGCCCTGATGAATATACACAAAACTGAGGCCAGAGAAATCGGTTTTCTTTTTTCTTTTACGGTTCTTTTTTTTTTTTTTCGTTTTCAAACAGCAGCAATATTACAAGAAGGGGGGAAGAAAGAGATGCAGTGTACAATTGATACAATTGCTGATTAAGCTTTATCGGCACTTCGACACTCAGTTTGTTTTGATGAATGTACACGGAACTAACTCCTGATAGATACATTTTGATTGTGTTGCTGTTCTGTTCAATTTGTTTCCTAACAGCAGCGATGCCACATAAACTCAATAAAAGAGGTATTATTATCGTGTTTCCAACAAAAGAAGTGCTAATGCCGAGTTTGGACTTGCTGGCACATCAACTGTGTGTAAACATGAACATTTTTGTTTTATGATACAAAGGTATAAAAATCACGTCTGTAAAATGTTTTTAGGCCTGCTTTTTCCTGTGTACTCAGAAAGTAAAGCCCGGGTCGGAAGGGTGGGGGGGGAGAGAGAGAGAAAGAAAGAAAGAAAGAAAGAAAGAAAAGAAAAGAAAGAAAGAAAAAAAAAAAAAAAAGAAAGAAAGAAAAGTAGAAGAAAGGAAAAGAAAAAGAAAGAAAACATTGATGACGATTATGATGACGATGATGATGGGGAGGGGGAGGGGGAGAAGAGAAGGAGGAGGAAGAAGAAGAAGAGAAGGAGGAGGAAGAAGAGGGGGAGGAGAAGGAGGAGGAGGAGGAAGAAGAAGAAGAAGAAGAAGAAGAAGAGAGATGATCATAATCGTAATCATGATGATCATGATGATGGGAGAAAATGAGGAAGAAAGCAAACAAGCCAATATCCAGGATTTATAATTGCCAGTCAGACCAACAAAAATATTACATAATGATACTACTTTAGGAGTA
>JADBJO010027618.1:0-5000 GCA_016801955.1 Conus betulinus
TCAACTCAAACACCCAAATAACTATCCCAACTGACTGTCCACCCTTTTCGTTTCCCCTCCCCTCCTTGCCAACACATTTTTTTTTAATTTTCAGTCTCCCTCACCCGTTTTTTCGTTCATCATCCTTGTTCCCCTCTTTACCTTTGATTTAACTCACCTCAGAGAGAGAGAGGAGATACATACATACATACATACATACATACATACATACATACATACATACATGCATACATACATACATACATACATACATACATACATACATACATACATACATACATACATACGTGCATACATAACGTGCATACATACATACATGCATACATACATACATGCATACATACATACATACATACATACATACATACATACATACATACATACATACATACATACATACATACATACATACATACATAAATCCACACGTAGAGAGAGAGACAGACACAGAGAAGAGAGAGACAGACAGACAGAGAGACAGACAGACAGAGACAGACAGAGATTAGCAGTGGTACATATCAAGACTGGGAGTAGACATCATTTCCGCATGTGGCGTGTCAAGTGTATTAGCACAGTGTGTACTTTTACTCGTTCAATAAAAAAAAAAATCCTCCTAACATTACATAGTACATAGAACCGGCATGCAGATGTACACAATTCCATCATGTATCAGCAGATGAACGCTCCATCAGATCAAAGGAGAGGTACTTGTAAACATAACTGATCTGTCTGATGCTGATTCCTAGAACCCTCTGACAAGAACAAACCGATGGCTGGGCTAAAGACCTTACGTTTACATCTCCTCATTCTATCTTTTTTTTTTAATGTAGGATGTTTAGACACGTCACTGAATGATTCAACGCTCGCTACATCAACATGTAGATCGATAGTTCAGTGGCATCCTCGTTGTAGGTAAAATACATAGTAGGTGACGGGTATACCTCCAGTACGGTGAGGGTTTTTTTTTTGTTTGTTTTGTTTTGTTTTTGGGGGGTTTTTTTTTGTTTGTTTGTTTGTTTGTTTTTGTTTTTTGTTTGTTTGTTGTTTTTTTTTGTTCCATCTCGTACATCAAACTGACAAGAGAATTAATCATTCTATTCAATTCTCTTACACTTTCCGTATTGAGAAAACGAAACAATCATAAATCAGACATGTCTCTCTCTCTCTCTCTCTCTCTCTCTCTCTCTCTCTCTCTCTCTCTCTCTCTCTCTCTCTCTCTCTCTCTGTGAGTGTGTGGTGTGTGTGTGTGGTGTGTCTGTCTGTCTGTCTGTCTGTCCCATGTGTCTGTGTGTGTCTGTGTGTGAGTGTGTGTGCTTAGAATGATTTAACGCCTTTCACAAAAGTACAGCACAAAACACTTCCATTCGCATGCACACACACACTCACTGTCTCTCTCTCTCTCTCTCTCTCTCTCTCTCTCTCTCTCTCCACTAAGAAAAAGTAAGAAGCCTTCTCAGAGAGTTAGTTGTAGGACATTAGATAGGGAGGATCGGCAAACGTATACCGTTGCTCAGCGTGAATATAAACATTTGCTGGGTAAGGAAGAGTAAAGAGTTTAACAATACATTGTTGAACAAACTTGTGACATCAGTTAAAACACACACACACACACACACACACACAAACACACACACACACACACACACACACACACACACAGATAGAATTCTGGGACATTGTCCATAAAGCTTCCTTTAATAGTAAACAGCCAGGAAACGACATTGCAGTTGACAAGTGGTTCCAGCACTTTTAAGTCATTATTAGAAATAGATGTAAATACTTCTAATTATGAAGATCCAGCTGATACTGACAGTGATAGTTATATAAATCGTCCTATATCTAAAGAGGAAGTATTGTTGGCCATAAGAAAACTGAAAGTTCGGAAAGCAGCAGGTATTGTTAGCGAGTTACTGAAGTATTCAAAGGAACAAGTCGTAAATTTTTCTCGCAAAATTATTCAATACACTTCTTGGCAACGGGGTATTTTCGGAAAATTGGACAGAGTCCATTATTTACCATTGTTTTAAAAAAGGAGATGTTAATAATCCCAATAATTATAGAGGTATCTCTATTACTGATATAAGCAGCAAACTTTATAGTTCTATTATTAACAACAGGTTACATGAATGGATAGACGAGAACAATAGTTACAGGTGAGTATCAAGCAGGCTTTAAAAAAAGGATATTCGACAGTTGATCACATATTTACGTTGTTAGCGCTTGTGCAAAAGCAGTTTTCATATAACCGTAAACTTTATGTAGCGTTCTTAGACTTTGAAAAAGCATTTGATTCGATTAATAGAAATCTGCTATGGCCTATTTCATCAAAAATGGCGTAACTGCTACGTTATTTAAGTGTATCAAAGTTATGTATGAAAAAATGTTAAATGTAGAGTAAGGTGTGGCTCTAAACTTTCTGATTACATTCGATGTACAGCAGGAGTGAAACAAGGAGATGCGTGTAGCCCTGTACTATTTTCTGCATTTATTAATGAGTTAGCATTACATGTGATTAATAACGGAAAACGTGGCGCTGTGCTCTCACGTACTGCATATGAGTTGTTATTCTTCTATTGGCAGATGATGTTTTATTGTCAGAACGGTTATAGGACTGCAGACACAGCTAAATAACTTGCAACATGCTGCTTCTTCACTTCAATTGAAAGTCAACATGAATAAAAGTAGCATAATTGTATTTCGGAAGGGAGGTTATCTAAGTGTAAGAGAACGATGGCTATATGATGGCGTGGTAATGCCTGTAGTTAATGTGTACAAGTATTTGGGGAATTTATCTCCACTCGTCTGAGTTTCACTGCTGCTTGTAAAGATCTTGCCAGTCGAGCGAAAAATGTATTGTTGTGTGTATAGTTCAGAAGCTATATGCTCTAAATAACAATCCTTTGAACTGTTTATAAAACTTTTTGATACGCGTGTCCAGCCAGTACTGCTATACGGATCAGGAATATGGGGGTTAGACCAAACTGCTGTTCGTAGTGAGTCAGTTCATTTATTTGCTCTCAGAAAGTATTTAGGCGTAGATCTGCGTACTCCCAACGATTTAGTAAATGGTGAAACAAACAGATTTCCCACGTATGTTAATGCTGCGGTTAACTGCCCCAGATTTCCCACGTATGTTGATGCTGCGGTTAACTGCCCTCGATTTTGGTTTAAGCTATTACATATGAATGAACATAGGTTACCTAACATAGCGTATAAAATGCTGTATGATTTAGATGCTAGGGGAAAGAAGAACTGGGTTTCAAATGTGCGTGTTTGTTTATGTAGCAATGGTTTTGGTAACGTGTGGTTAAATCAAGGTGTGGGAAATGAAAATCACTTTATAGCAATGTTTCGTCAGCGTTTGATTGACTGTAGATGGCAAAACTGGAATAACTACATTTACGCTAGTGAAAGATTTCATTTGCATAGAACGTTTTTTGTAATACCTATGACTTGAAGCAATATTTGAAAGCAAATATGGACCGAAAACTGAAGCTCATAATGACTAGGTTTAGACTAGGTATATCTGACTCTTGCATGTGCATCGTTTTAGATATAAATGTTGTAATGATTGCGATCTGATGTGTCCATTATGCCAGATATCCAAAGAAGATGAGATGCACTTCGTTCTTTGTTGTCAAAGGTTGAAAGAAATAAGAGAACAGTTTTTGGAGCCTAAATATTATCGACAACCTTGTTTATTTAAATTAAGTCCACTCATGGCATGCACTAAACCTGATGCTGTACGTAATTTATCGTTGTTTTTGTATAAGGCTTTTAAATATAGACAAATAGCTACTTCATAGTTGTTGCATGATGTGCCTGCCATAACTGTAGCCCTTTGTATTGCATGAAGTGGTATACCTGTACGTTTACCCCTTCATGAGGGGCTGAGGCCTATATGAATAAACATTCATTCATTCATTCATTCATTCATTCATTCTCTCTCTCTCTCTCTCTCTCTCTCTCTCTCTCTCTCTCTCTCTCTCTCTCTCTCTCTCTCTGAGTGGGAACAGACAGGGCTGTATCCAAACATTCCTTCGTGGAAGCGCAGTGATAGCACACTTCGTAACAGCCAAAGGAGTTTGAGGATCTAAACCCAGCCAGGAGGCACAGAAGATACATATCTTTATCACAACGTGGGACATCTGTTTTCTAAGATTAACGACGCATCCTGTCTACAGTTCAGAAATGAATATCGCGTTTCAAATCTGACACAGACGTTTATTGAACCAGTCTGAGTTTAGAAATTTTTTTTTCGCGTTGGATTTCTATACTGTAGTGTTCCTGGAGAAAATGTTGAGAGAAACAAAGCCAGAACAAGGCAGGAATTCAGGATGGGCTTCTTGCTTATAAAACATAGATATTTACAGCATGTGTGTGGAACGAGATAAAAAAAAAAAGGAAAAAGAAAGAAAAAAAAAGATACGCCTGAAAGTGTGAGTGGGACCAAGAGAAGTATTGTTTTCAACTGCCGAACAAACCAGCTGGGAGCAATCCTGCACCACCCTTGGAAGCCTTCGGGTGTATTTTTTTTTCCTACAGCGTGTAGAACGGATACAGGTAGATAGTGATGGTGTATAAACGCTTAATGTTGGTCCGGTCAGCGGCGTTTTCATTGCAATTTGAAAGACAATGGTATAGATCAAATATACAGTTAAACACACACACATGCACACAGATGAACATGCACGCTCGCGCGCACACACACACACATTCACACACACACACACACACACACACACACACACACACACACACAGAGCTAACAGGGCCAGAAAGTTGGAATCATTCTCTCAGCGCAGTGCTTCAAATTTCTCGGCACGAACACAGGAAGGCGCCTTTGTGTCCTGGGGGGGGGGGGGGGGGGGGGGGGGGGGGAGGGAGAGGTAGACAAGGTGCGCACGGACGGAGGGGGAGGCAGGAGGAGAGGGGGGGGGGGGGTGGGGGGCCCAGGGGATTTAAGCCAGAGGACGAACGCAGTATCCGGTCGCTTCGAT
>JADBJO010027618.1:10000-20000 GCA_016801955.1 Conus betulinus
ACACACACACGCGTGCACACACACACACATACACACACACGCGCACGCACGTATGTACGCACACACATGATGATGATGATGGTGATGATGATGATGATGATGATGATGATGATAAACAGTAATTAAAAAATAAATAAATACATGAATGAGTAAATGAATAAAAAAAAATAGATAAAAGCAAAATTTTAAAAATCAGAAGAAAACTGTGCTTGTTCAGTTTCAAAACGAGGTGACTGAGGGCGGAAAATGACGCAAATTTTAAAAAAGAAAGGATTTACAGATTACAGGACAAAACGCAGTGCATTTTGACCTCATAGGTTTTCTTCAGGCAAAAACAAACAACATTTAGGACAATGAAATCGAAGAACGAGCAACCGCTTATCTTCTCCTATTTGCCACAAAATGGGTGTTGGATGAAAACGAGGCTGTATTTCTAGAAGACGATCGTGGGAGCTGAAATGATAATGATGACATTAACAATAATGATAACAATAGCAATAAAAGTGATAACAGAGGTGATGATGAAAACATGTAAATAATAAGAGGGGGAATACTGTGAATCTTTCGGTGATAATATGACGATAATAGTTGTAGTATTAACAGTGGCTAAACACTGAAGGTGAGAAAGAAATGAGAGTTGGAGAGTTGTTAAACAGTAGGGTTTGTTTGTTTGTTTGTTTTGTAACAATTGCTTAATGGTATGATATATAAGTGATGGTAGTGATTATGACAGATTGATCCTAGCGCTCAGTAGCAAGAAATAGAAAACAATATAATGGGTGGTGATTATGATGATAGTAGTTATATGTGGGTATGTTGGTAATGATGATACTGATTGGAAAGAAATGGAAGTGATCAATGAGTGAAGAACTATCATTGCTGCTGGAAAAAGGGAGAAAAGAAAAAGGATGACAGGGTATGGGGGGGGGGGTGTAGGCAAAGATTATATCTCTCTACCTACACATGCATATGCACAGGGAGGAGGGAGGGGAAACTCATGCGAAACAGTTTCACTGGAAGAGTAAACGGAACTGTTGGATGGTGATCATTGTCACAAGCGAAATAATGTGTTTGCATTAATATAACAATGCTGTTTGGGAAGAAATGGAAATGAGCAATGACTACTGGATGTTGATCATTGTCATAGGTAAAATAATGTGTTGCATTAGATGCTGGTTTGGAAGGAATAAGAATGATCATTGACTACCAGCCGCCGTAGGGAAGTGGTTAGCGTCGCGGACTCCCGACTGGGAGGTCGTGGGTTCGAATCCCATCAGAGTCATGTGGGTTTTTCCGCCGCGGCCGGCTCCTACCCAGAGTTGAGTTTGCTGCGGACTCAGTTGGGAAGACTGGGACCACACAGTCGAGTTTCATCCACTTAATGGATGCGTTTCTGAGAGTACTGCTGCAGGTGTCTGTATCTCTTAGGCCTGGTTGACGCCGGGATATATTATGAAAGGAAGCGTAGAGTACACCCCTGTCATGTAGTCTCAGACCGAAGTGGAAGTCTTTAGCATCATCTTAATCATCCTCATTCTCATCGATCAGCATAAAAAAATGTGTCTCAAATTCTGTGGCCCTTCATGCCCTGCTCTCATGGTGACCTCAGTTTCGATGTCTTCTCCACGTCTGTGGCCTTGGTTTGGTTCCGTCGGGGTCGCCGGTATCGGCGAGTCCATGGGGGCTGTCGTTGGACGGACGTGGTGGCGCCCTCCGGAGGAGAGCTCACTCACGCCGGCTCCGCGACTAAGCAATTATTGTCGTCATTAGGGGGCTTAGTAGTGGGTATCCTGCGTATGTTAGATCAGAACAGGCGCCACTGAACACCACCGAAGTGACTCGGCAGCAGTGCAGTCTCCTCCGGTGGGTTGCCTCTTGACGACTTGACATTGACCGCTCCCTGTGAATTGCCGGTGCCGGGGCTGCAGCGGAGCCGACCGGGCTTGTGGCTGTGGACGGGGTGTCGGAATGAGCGGCGTGGATGCACTGCCTCTGAGGTGGCGCAGAGATTGGGACAGCAAAAGAAAAAAATGATCGTTGATTGTTGGTTGACGATCATTGTCATAATTGAAATAATGTGTTAGCATTAGTATACTACTGCTGGTTGGGAAGAAATGGAAATGATCAAGGCCTGTTGGATGATGATCGTCGCCACAAGTGAAATAATGTACTTGTATTAACATAGTAATGCTGGTTTGGGGAGAATGGAAATAGTCTATAACTGTTGGATAATGATCATAGTCATAAGTGAAATAATGTGTTGGCATTAATGTAATAATGCTGGTTGTGAGGAAATGGAAATGATCAGTGACTGTTGGATGATAATCACTCTCACATGTGAAACAATGCGTTGGCATTAATGTAATAATGCTGGTTGTGAAGAAATGGAAATGATCAATGACTGTTGGATAATGATCATAGTCATAAGTGAAAGAATGTGTTGACATTAATGCAAGAAGGCTAGTTGTGAGGAAATGGAAATGATCAGTGACTGTTGGACGATAATCACTCTCACATGTGAAACAATGTGTTGGCATTAATGTAATAATGCTGGTTGGGAAGAGATGGAAATGATCAATGAGAAAATGGTTAACATGCTAAGAAAACGGGGTCGGGGGTCACACACACACACGCACACACACACACACACACACACACACACACACACACACACACACACATATATATGTATATATATATAAAGGTGGAAATCCATGTAATCAGTATTGTTGGTGGATGATGATCATAATGAGATAATTGTGAGAAGTAAGATAATGTTGGCATTGATATCACTATATAATACTATAATATCATACAATAAAAATAATTGGAAATGATCAATAAGAAAAGAGTTAACATGTCAACAACGACGACAACACACACACACACACACACACACACACACACACACACACACACACACACACACACAACCACCATGCAGAGCTAATGGGTGGTGATCATAACGATAAAAGTTATATGTGGGGATGCTGTACAAATTGCCAGTGCCGTGAACAGTCAAATCAGACATCAAGTATTGACACCTACAATGGATGCATCATTACTTCTACAAGACCGCCAGACATTGCGAATCATTTTGAATCAAACATCAATGGGTTTGCCAAAGTAAGGGATATTTCACTTTTACAGGTTTTTGTGGCGGTGATGGGAGGAGAGAATGCGGGGGGGGGGGGGGGGGGGGGGGGAGGGGGGGCGAAGCCAGGAGGAGGACAGGGGGTGAGACGTGACAGGGGAGAGGGGATTCCTCGAAGGTGTGAGAGAGGGGGGGAGGGGGGGGCGGAGAAAAACCATCAGTTGGCAGGGAGTGAGAGGCAGCGGGGGGTGCAATTTTGTGGAAATCAGAGACGTCTAAATTTGCTGGTAGTAATGGTACGCCAAATTTATGTATTGACTTTGATAAACATCCCAAACACAAAGGCATAAAGCATACAATTTCTAAAATAATAAGGTCCCATCACGTCAACTTCAGACCTGTTTACAAGCTCTGACAACCCTGTCAATTATTTTTTTTTTTTTTTTTTTTTTTTTTTTTTTTTTTGACATGGCAAGGAATGAGATTAATTGGCGGCTCACCGTCTGAAATATGAATGGAAGTACATAATAAATCTTGACGTGCGTAACCAGTAAGGTTTACCTAATTCTTCAGCACATGCCGTGTTCAGAAATAATCACCCTGACATTTGAAATGCTATCCGTCTTGCCCTCCAAGCAAACAGGCGACAGACATGCGCAGTACAGACGTCTACAGTATGTGGCGCGAACGTTGCGTCATGTCAGCTTTGCGCATGCGCATGGACTGGAAGACAGCGGAATCGATAACTAAGATACAGGATGCCAGTCTTTTTCGATTTCCATTTATGGTCATGGTTGGGGTATTTTGTTTGTTGACAGAAGATTTCAAGAGAACGTTTGTGTTCTCTCTCTCTCTCTCTCTCTCTCTCTCTCTCTCTCTCTCTCTCTCTCTCTCTCTCTCTCTCTGTGTGTGTGTGTGTGTGTGTGTGTGGGTGTGTTTGTGTGTGTGTGTGTGTGTGTGACAGAGACAGAGAGAGAGAAGGTGTGGGGAGGAGCCAGGGGAATGGGAACAACACAGTATGCGATCTGTTGGTTGTCTCACTTCGTGATTTTCCCCACTTTCATCATCAAAACATTTTTTTTTTCTTTGTCTCTTTGTTTCTTTCTTTGTGTTCTTTTTTTTTCTTTTGTTTCTTTCCCTTACCTTCTGTCTTTCTTTTTTCGAGAATTTTTTTTTTTTTGCTTGTTGTTCAAAATTCTTTCTCCAGATGTCATTTCAAACACAAAAGAAAAAAAAAAAGGGGAAAAAAGAAGAAAAGAAAGAAAGAAGAAAGAAAGAACCAAAGAAAGAAAGAAAGACAGAGGACTTCCGGCCGGCCTCTGATGTCAGCAGGCCACAGGTTGTCAGCGCTCTGAGTGTTTTGAGAGGGAGGTGTGTGTAGGAGGGCGTGGATGCTCCAAATATAGTACAGAGTTTTGCTGTGCTGCAGTGGTAGGTATTTTATTTGTCTATTACCGTGACACAACGTCTCGATCGAAGCTCGGAGGAAAAAAAAACAAGGCCAGCGAACCAGTGTAGGGCCCGGGGCAAAATGGCGGTGGCCGGTGCGGCCCCATCCGTGGACCCAGTGTATGTGACCGCGCGTGCTTTGCCGCCGTATGAGTCCCCTCCAACAACAACCTACGACATCTGTGTCGCAGCAGAAGCAGTGTCAGGAAAGGGAACGATTCGGGGAGCACAGCGAATTAGAGGATTGTGGCAAATTTATCCCAAACAAAAGAAAGACAGAGACACACTATTGTTAGAAGGTTTTCTTTTCAGGGGGGGCACGAGTGGCTCTTTTAGACACGAACCCCTTCAGTGTTAGAGGACAGGGGGAGGAGAAGCCTTCCATGAAACTGTGGGTGGATAGTGTGCCACTGCACATCCAAAATAAAGACATTGAAGACGCGCTTTTTAAAAAAAAGAATTGGTGTGGAGCTACACTGCGCAGTGCGAAACGAACTGGCACGAACCCCAGGGGGGCCAGTTGACACAGTTTGAAACTGGCCGTAGATTTGTGTTCATTACACTACCACGCACACCTCTGCTGCCAGTTTTTAAAAGTTGGTGAGTTCACTGCAGGCATCTTCCATAGGGACTGCAGGCATCTTCCATAGGGAGATGAAGCAAAAACTCAGATGCAACAAGTGCCTGCAAGAGAACCACGTGGCAGCGAACTGTGAAAATCAGGTTGTCTTTAAAAACTGCCCACAGCCAGGACACAAGAGAATTGACTGTCCGAAAGATATGCCAGAATCAAGCGAACTGAGCGACCAGGCCAGTGCCGAAATACCGCCGGACAACACACCTGCACGGGGGTGGTGGGGAATACAAACGTAGGCCTAATAACGGTACCACCGCAGCCGGCCGGCGTGTTTCGGTAGACCTAACACGGAACACGAACACACGGAAAGAGGGAGAGAAAGCAGACGACAACACCACGCTACGCGGCACTGCGGAGAGTGGCGCATCAGGAAGAAAAGAAACGAGAGAGAGATTTTTTTAAGCGAATCGCCTTCGGACGAGCTCGAAGTGAAACGCCCAACAAAGATGCCTGTGCGTCAACAGGCGGAAAGTGAAGAGTCTGGGCTAGCTGACAAAAGCGGCAGACGCACTGACCTCATCCTTTCGACCTACAGTTTTGAGTT
The DNA here is from genome assembly GCA_016801955.1 of Conus betulinus. Taxonomy (NCBI): domain Eukaryota; kingdom Metazoa; phylum Mollusca; class Gastropoda; order Neogastropoda; family Conidae; genus Conus; species Conus betulinus. Next base: position 15,725 of record JADBJO010027618.1, read on the forward strand.
ACGGACTAACGATTATGGTACTCTGATCTATTAATGCCTTTTCCTATGAAGAATAACAGCATATGTATTGGTACACTTAATGTACGTGGCTTGAGAAACAAGTTAAAAAGAAGAACAACATTTAATTTCATGAGGAAACAAAAACATAGACATCTTATGCCTACAAGAAACATGCGTGCCAAAAGATATTATACAAGCATTCAATGCACAATGGTCAGGAAACGCTTATTACAGTCCAGACACAAACAGAAGTAATGGATTCATCATTCTCATAAATGATAAACAAATGAAAACAGAACTCATCCAAGCAACAGATCGAATACTGTTGATAAAGGTTGTATTAGAAAAATAAACTAATGTCATAGCTAACTGCTATGCCCCTAACTCAACAAGTGATAAACTAACATTTCTAAATCAGCTTAATAGAATACTACATGGGCAAGATTATGATCATCTTTGGGTCATGGGAGATTTTAATACAACAGTACACCCCATTGACATTTCAGGAAAATCTCACCCACAACAAGAAAGAGAAGCTCTTTCAGATTTATTGACATCCTACGACTTAAGTGATACATGGCGAACATTCCATCCTGATGCCAGAGATTACACTTGGTCCAAATCTACCCCGTTCATTGCAAGAAGAATTGATTACATATTTTGTGACGCTTTTCCATACACATCCATACGAGGAGCAAACTTTGAAATATTCCCACACTCAGACCACAAACTTGTGAAAGTTGAATGTAATAGGAATAAATTCCAAAGAGGTCCAGGATACTGGAAATTTTAACAGCTCATTGCTGTCAAAGGAAGAGTTTCTAAATGAAACGACTAACTTCACTGATGCCCACTTTACTCAGTATGACAAGGAAAACCCACAAAAGGCATGGGAAATGTTTAAAGTAATATATTAATCATTCTGTATAATTTTTTCAAAAGGCGCAAAAAATTTGGCCCGAGCAGAAACAAACCAAAGTCAAACTACTGGAAGAAATTGAACAAAAACTGTCATACAACCCCTTGGATAAAGGCTTAGCAACAAAAGCACATCAACTTAAAAAAGAAATAAAACTGCAAGAATTGAAAGACGCATGCGGCGCTCAAATTCGATCAAGACTCAAATGGATCGAAGAGGGTGAGAAGAACACTAAATATTTTCTGCGCTTAAAAAAAGACACAAGGAGCAGCAAACACTGTTACATCACTGTGTATAAATCAGTCATTAACAGACAATCCCCAAACAATACTAGATGAAATTAAGCAATACTACACACAGCTATATAAAAAAGACACACTACTTAAAACATGGAGAGACGATAAAAGACGATTTCCTAGCTGACGATGACTTCCGCCCACTCACAGATGAAGAAAAAAATTCTTTGACAAGGAAATACACCAGACGAGCTCACGCAAGCCCTTAGTCATTTAAAAAATGAGTCTGCACCAGGGAGTGATGGTCTCACACCACTCTTCTACAAGAAATTCTGGGATAAATTAGGACAACCCTTGCTGACTTGTATTAAGCTTCACTTAAACAAGGTGAATTATCCTTTTCTATGAAAAAAAGAAATATAACATTAATACGCAAAGGCAACGATCTAGACAAACGTAACCCCGTTAATTACAGGCTAATTACACTCACAAATACAGACTCTCAGATGTATTACCTCACCCCACCCCCATCCCTTCCCATTTCCTGCCCACCTCCCCCCCCCCCCCCCCCTCCCCGACACACACACACACACACACACACACACACACACACACACACACACACACACACACACACGCCCACCCCACTCCGTCTCTCCTGTACGACGCTTATTTCGGCTTTCCTGTACACAGCCACACCCACACCAGGTGGTATTGTTGTCAGCCTTTGGACCGGCAGTCCTACAGGAGCAATCTGTGTCAGGTCGTCTGGAGGCAACCTTTCAAAGAAGACGCAGCACTGCGGAAGCAAAGATCGGGTGAAATTGGACAGGGCGGTTTGTTGGCTTGGTTTACTGAATGAGAGTAAATACCGAGGTTTTCAAGCCCTTGAGAGTTAAAGGGGGAAAAAACTGAGGAAATTTTGAAGAAAAAGAAAGCGACGGTATTGCAGCGTGCTGGGTATGTAAGTGTTCATGTTAATGTTTTAATGTATGTTCCTTTTGTAACGCGCACGCGCATGCACAAGAGACAGTCAGAAAGACAGAGAATTTTAGTCAATAAGGGCCATGGCCCCGTCTCAAGAGGGTGGGATGTGAACAGGAGTGACCATTTCCAACATGCTGACGTTTTTCTGTACATCAGTGGAGTGGTTGTTTCGGTGAGGAAAGCTCTTCAGATTTCATAATCAAATTTGCGCGTGAAAAAAAACAAATAAAAGTACAGCACAGGTTCCTCATGATGTTTTCTTTTTGATCTGATGTGAGCAGAGTCGCACTGAACAGACATGGGGACTCTTGCATTTGAAAGTAAACAGAGACTTTTCTAAACGTCACCGAAAGCGGAGCGAGGAAGTAAAATATGTAGATTTTCTTCATGTTCCTCTGCACTTTTACACGCTGGACATGTATAACTGTTTGAGAGCGTTTCATATTGAATGCAACATGTTGTCATCTTTGTTTGGCCTAAAAGTAGTCCAAAGGCGCTTAGATGTGTGACTACATCTAACAGAAGATAGCTCTCACATTTTCTCGACGATCTGAAGGCAGTATGCCAAGAAAATCTTTCACTTTGCTGTATTTGATCTCTCCGTTTTTGCCACCTGCGATCCAGCAATCGTCGACAAATTAAAAAAAAACAGAATTACATCTTGCACTCCTTCGTTTAGCCATACCAATCCAAGCCCAGTTTGAAATGTACTTCACGATTTTTTTTTCATAATCTATGTTTGTTTGCTGGTGCAATCTGGATTTAACAATCTTATTTGCTTTTCGCAACAACATAACTGTCATCCTTAAGTAGGCCCTGATATTTTTAACAAGTATCTGACGCATCGAATATATATGTAATTCGAGATATATCGGGTTACGTCCACTCCCTCCTCATAGTTCCACACCATATTTAGCGATAAGTGGAACGTGAGAGTCAAATAGTTTAAGAATAACTTTTAAACAAAAAAGAAGTATGGATGATGCTTGATTCAGTCTTCAAGGCTTGCTTTCCAGGTCTTCATTAGCGACTATTCAGATAAGGTGCCAGGCGAGATATCTGTAAGGAATGTGTAGGCCTGCAGAGTTCAGAGGCGACCGGTTTTCTGCCTTGAAGATCTTTCCGTCTTGCTGCTAGAGACCACATACCACATTGAGGATTTTGCACGAAAACACTACGTCAGTAATCTAAGGGGGCCGGAATAGCTCAGTGGGTAGAGCGTTGGACTCGTGATCCTGGGGGTTGCGGGTTCGAATTTCGGTACGGGGGGGGGGGGGGGGGATTGTTTTTTTTCCTCGGAGTTAACATTGGTTCTGACTCCATTCCCCATACAGTCCTTCTAATGAGACTATAAACCGAGTTTTCGTGTGTGAACGCACGCACAACATCTTGCACACATGTAAAATCCCATCACCAACTTTCGGAAGAGAAGGCCAGTAGTTTTGCCGTTGGTATGGATGACACGTTACACGTAGCATGCACCTTCCCCGAAGATGGAGTATGGCTGCCTTAATGGCGGGATCAAAAATGGTCATACACACACAAAACTCCACTGTCTGTCTATACGGGCAGTGTCCGCAGGAGTATCAGCCTGCGTACGCAGAAAAAAAAGGGCAATCTAAGCGTTTTTAGGCTTACCATAAATTTGAGACAGCATTTAATGTTAATCTGATACTTGATCAGAAGAACACTTCCCCATCAATATTTCCCTTGTTGGGGAGGATCTTCACCGATGAAATCACAAACAGTCTTCAAATATATGACCTTCCCCTTAATTGAGACACATTTCAGGCCTTCGCACTCACCGATGACCCTATAACTGCGCCCGCAATAAGAGCACAAAGTAATCCCATTCCTTTGATTTTAACCTGTCCACTTGGAACCGCCTGGCTTGTACCTTGATGGCCATAGGAAAAAAAGGAGGAGAAGCAACTTTCAAACACAATAACACGAATTCTCAAAACAATCCGATTGCGCCAGTCTATTAATACTCGACTCCTTAAGCAAGGCCTTGGCGCATTACTTTTGGGTGTGCAGCCAGACGTTCGCCTTTTCTAAACGCAACAATGTTGCTCGTGTTCATGTCCATTTTAAGCCAGAGTCAGGATGCTATAAAGATTGTTCAAATGGTCTT
>JADBJO010027619.1:0-21121 GCA_016801955.1 Conus betulinus
TCTCACTCTTTCTAAATTCATCATCGAATAGACTAGCTTATATGCGTACACTTGTCTACTCAGTTCACTGAGTCTGTTGTGGTTGTTAGAGGAGCACGTTGGGAGGGAGGGAAGGATGGGATATCGAATGTGGCTGTGGGAAGAAATAAAGGAACGGGTTTTCTCAGACGCCGTCTCTAAGGCCATGAGGGTGCTTACTGCAGGCTGACATTGATGAAGTGACTAGACAGTACTTCCTGGGTAGGTGATCTCGGAGCATCTTCTATTGACAGCTCTCTATGCTGTGTGCAGTCTTGCGTTGCTACAAAGAAAGTCAGGGTCTGGCTGCATGTCGAAGAGCTGGAGGAAAAAATGGGGTATTGAAGTCTGGGACTGGGGAAACGTGAACACATGTCTTCAGAACCAGCCCCTGTAGTGCAGTGGTTAGCATCATGGGATTACGAGCTGCAGACCTTAGATCCGAGTCCCTTCAGAAAGACTTACTTCTGGAGCGTTCATTTCCAGCCAGCTCCTATCCAGAGATGTGCTGTGAGCTTAAAGGGTGAAAATGAGACCTCACAGCCATGCCTTATCCACTTCACGTGATTGTCACCGAGGATGTTGTTCAGATTTTTCCGATCCTGACATGAAGCGGGTCTAGAAAATATTTGTCTTTTTTTTCTGCAGAGCCCAGTATAGCTTTAAAAGGTTGTCTTCATCAACAGAGCTCAGTAATAATTCCAAAGAAAATGTTTGTGTTCTACAATCCGGTACACGGTTCAGAAAACAAAAATTCTTCTCTTGTAGAAGCTAATGTGTAATTCAAAAGAAAGTTTTGTCCTAGCATAGTCTAGTGTATGATTTCAAATCACATTTTTTTTTGTACGGAATCTACTGTATATTCCCAAAGACCGTGTGTGTGTGTGTGTGTGTGTGTGTGTGTGTGTGTGTGTGTGTGTGTGTGTGTGTGTGTGTGTGTGTGTGTGTGTGTGTGTGTGTGTGTGTGTGCGTGCGTGCGTGCGCGCGCGCGCGCGTGCGCGTGCGTGCGCGCGCGCGCGTGCGTGCGTGCGTGCGTGCGTGCGTGCGTGCGTGCGTGTGTGTGTGTGTGTGTGTGTGTGTGTGTGTGTGTTTAATGTGAGATTTTAACAGCGTTTAGTGTTAATTCAGCGGACCATTTTCTGTTGGGACAGACTTTAATGTTTGAATGAAAGAAGATCGCCTTGTAGTAGAGTGTCTAACCCATAAAGCAGAACTTGTTGTTTTTCTTTTTTTTTTCTAATACAGAATCTGTATGTAATTCAGCTCATTGTCTTCTCGCACAGAGCCCCATGTCTAAATGCAGAAGACCACTAGTGCACTTTCATCTTCTAAAAAGTTCAGTGCATAATTCAGATGGGCATTCTTTAGTTTTGTCCAAAAATGTCCAATTTATGATTCAGAAGATTTCCACAGAAGCTAACGTGTAATTCAGGAAACTTTTCTTCTTCTGCTTCTTCTTCTTCTTCTCTTCTTCTACAGAATCTAATGTATAGTTCTGATTCTTTTGTCTACAATAATTCCGAAGACCATTTTCTTTTTCTACTGAGTCTAATTTATAACTACGAAGACCGTTAATTACTTTACAGATTCACGAATATCATTCAGAAGACTAAGTTTTCCTCTACAAAACACGGTGTACAGTTATGATGTATAATATTCACTGAAAACAAAGTAACCCCTTTCCTTTTCCTGATCCCAATCCTCATCCCCACTACCTGCTCACACAATCACATCCCCACTCGCCTCTCAATTACTCCTCTCTCAGAGCTGGGGCATTCAAGATTGATTCGTTCAAGGACTCTCCATTACACAGAGTTGGGATTGATGCTGTTTGCACCAAACCTCTCTTCCCCCTCCCACACATGCACATTCACACGCACACACACACACACGTGCACGCGCACACACACTTGCACATACAAACACGCGCACGAACACACACACACACACACACACACACACACACACACACACACACACACGCACGCACGCACGCACGCACGCACGCACGCACGCACGCACGCACGCACGCACACACGCGCACACACTCACATACACACACACACACACACAACACACACACACACTCTCTCTCTCTCTCTCTCTCTCTCTCTCTCTCTCTCTCACACACACACACACACACACACACACACACACGCAGTCCTCTCTCTCTCTCTCTCTCTCTCTCTCTCTCTCTCTCTCTCTCTCTCTCTCTCTCTCTCTCTCTCTCTCACACACACACACACACACACACACACACACACACATTCACACACGCACACACACACACACGCGCGCGCGCGCGCGCGCGTACACACACATGTCGAACACCGAAGAGAAGCCAAAGAGAGCGGAGGTAATTTGTCAGCGATGTCAAACACAGTCCTCCTCCAACGCAATAAGGATCATCAGCGACAGATGCAAACGACCAGAGACCCGTTCAACCCGCAGTCCTTTTGACTGCCGTTTTTCACGTGTGTCATTCAACTTACAATCTATTTTGTAATATGTGTTGTTCAGCCTACAATCCCTTTCGACTATTATATATCTCGTTCAATCAACAACCCCTTTTTAGTGCATTTTATCGTTCATCCAACAATCCCTTCTTGCTGTATATGCAATTCAACCATCAATTCCTTTTTAATACGAACGTCGTTCAACCAACAATCCATCTGGAAAACAGGCGTCATTCTACCGACAGTCCCTCTGGAAAATGTGCGTCATTTACCAACAATGCCTCTTGAAAACATACGTCATTCAACCAACAATCCCTGTGGAAAACATGCGTCATTCAACCAACAATCCCTCTTGGAAATATGCGTCTTGAAAATATGCGTCATTCAACCAACATACCTCTTGAAAACGCGTGCGATTCAATCAACAATCCCTTTTGTAAACATGTGTCGTTCAACCAACAACGTCTTTTACTACATGTGTCGTTCAAAACCTCCTTTTACTACATGTGTCGTTCAACCAACAACAACTCTTTTACTGCATGTGTCGTTCAACCAATGACTCCTTTTACTACATGTGTCATTCAACAACTCCTTTCACCACATGTGTCGTTCAACCAACAACGCCTTTTACTACATGTGTCGTTCAACCAACAACTCCCTTTTACTACATGTGTCGTTCAACCAACAACCCCTTTTACTACATGTGTCGTTCAACCAACAACTCCTTTTACTACATGTGTCGTTCAACCAACAACTCCTTTTACTACATGTGTCGTTCAGCCAAACAACTCCTTTTACTACATGTGTCGTTCAACCAAACAACTACTTTTACTACATGTGTCATTCAACAACTCTTTTTACTACATGTGTCGTTCAACAACTCCTTTCGCAACATGTGTCGTTCAACCAAACAACTCCTTTTACTACATGTGTCATTCAACCAACAACTCCTTTTACTACATGCGTCGTTCAACCAACAACTACTTTTACTACATGTGTCATTCAACCAACAACTCCTTTTACTACATGTGTCGTTCAACCAACAACTACTTTTACTACATGTGTCGTTCAACCAACAACTCCTTTTACTACATGTGTCGTTCAACCAACAACTCCTTTTACTACATGCGTCGTTCAACTAACAACTCCTTTTCTACATGTTGCGTTGTTGCCGTTTAGTACATGCGTCGTTCAACCAACAACTCCTTTCACTGCATGTGTTGTTTAACCAACAACGGTTTTTGTTTTATTACATGTGCCGTTCAAAAACTCCTTTTACTACATGTGTCATTCAGTCAATAACTCCTTTTACTACATGTGTCGTTCAACCAATATCGCCTTTTACTACATGTGTCGTTTCAACCGACAAATCCTTTTACTACATGTGTCGTTCAACCAATATCGCCTTTTACTACATGTGTCGTTCAACCGACAAATCCTTTTACTACATGTGTCGTTCAACCAATATCGCCTTTTACTACATGCGCTCTTCTAGCAACAGCCCATTTCACTGCATGTGTCTTTCAGCAACAATTTGCACCGTGTGTTGTTCACCAGCATACCAGGTATTTGAAAAACCGAGGAAAGAAAAAAATTTAGAGAGATAAATAAGGTATGGGAAAATGGGGTGGGGGGGGGGAAAGATGTAAAGATGTATTAGGGAAATGCAAAACGATACATAGATTACAATATAAGAACGGTAAGAACAAAAGTAGGACAAAGCAGGAAAAAGTAGCAATGGTACACGTGAGTGAACGTACCTCGAACAAAGACGACTTGCGAGTTCAAAAAGTTCAAACAACCCATATTCTCTCTCCGCAAAACAACCGCGAAGATGTTTAGTGGCTTCATATCCACACGCATCCTAACAACAACGGACAACTGACCGGGGCCAAAAATAGATCTCTTTCATTTCCAGGAGAGAATGAAAGAAAGAACAGGAAGAGAAAACGGGCGGATGTTTGGCTGGAAGTTGAGCACCATGCAATTTACACGCAACCGACATTCCGTTTACCGAGCTGTGGGAGTGTGGCATATCACTGTCTTTGTCGATTACAATTCAACACAGCTGGGTGAAGTAAAAGGCAGCAATCATTCTGTGTGTGTGTGTGTGTGTGTGTGTGTGTGTGTGTGTGCCTCTGTCTCTCTGTCTCTGTCTGCCTGGCTGTCTCTGTCTCTCTGTCTCTCGCTGACTCTCTGTCTCTCTCTCTCTCTCTCTCTCTCTCTCTCTCTCTCTCTCTCTCTCTCTCTCTCTGTCCCTCTCTCTGTCTCTGTCTTTTTCCTCTCTGTCTCTCTCTGTCTCATTGTGTGTCTGTCACTCTGCCTGGCTCTCTCTCTCTCTCTCTCTCTCTCTCTCTCTCTCTCTCTCTCTCTAGCGCGTGGCCTCCCCCGTTCGGCACCCGGCAAGACGTATTTCAGCCGCTCCGGTAAATTTCCACATAAATCAACTGTAAGTCGCCCAGCATGCCTGTTGAAGGTCTCCCATCCAGTGTAGAAGCCACACTCACCGCTGCCGTGGAAGAAAGGACATTGTCGCCGTTCAAAATAGAGGGCAGAGGAAAACAAACTGTCCTCGTTCTCGATTCTCTTCAAACTACCGAACAGCCCCCTGCCACGCAGACTCCAGGCCACAGCGTGGCGTATTGTTGCAAGTGCCCGTCACAGCTGAACAGGCACAGGCACAGACCCGAGACTTACAGAAGCAATCAAAAGAAAAAGGCGAGTGAAAATCCACGTTCTCCATCCGGTTTATTTTTTGCCGGCACATCCTAGTGTATTTTTTACCACGTTGACAGAACTAGCGAGAGTCGAGTGGCATGTGATGAGATTTTCAAATGTGACAAACCATCTCTCTCTCATCTGTAACTCAGCCTGCAGAAGAAACACGGCACCGTGACAAGCAAACAGAGATCGACTTGGAACAGTGTGACCAAGAATCTGTGACCGTTGCACGCGATGAAGTGTCGGTCTTGGATTTTGGATCAGTGAAGCCAAGCGCTGATCAAGACTGTTGACGAATGCTGTGATGTGGTTTTATGATCAGGACAGGCCTCCGGCGAATGACCAACAGAACGACCCTCCAAAGAACGTGAGTCTCAATGACATTGTGGCGTACCTACAAGGACTTAAGAAATCATGGATAGCGTTCATTCTGTTGACAGAAAGAATGTGCAGCTGACTTCCAGCGGCAATTCAGATGTGGAGAACGGAAATCTTGTTGACTGTGGATAAACTTTTTGGAAGTCTCAGTGACAATCACATTGTGTTCGATGTTTGTTAATTATTTCCGCGGTTTGGTTTCCTGATCGCGATGTTGTTTTCTGACTCGTCTTGTTTTTGTTGCATTCGTTGATATTCATTTTTGAACATCCACACCCCCACCGTAATCCCTGCATGAGAATGGGCTTTGTAAGTTTAAGTCGTTAAATCGTTCGTTCTCTCTCTCTCTCTCTCTCTCTCTCTCTCTCTCTCTCTCTCTCTCTCTCTCTGTCTGTCTGTCTCTCTCTCTCTAAGCGGACTGCCGAGGAGCACCGTCACTTTTGCAAAGATACATTTAACCTAGGAAGGAGTTCTCCAGACGGCGTTATCAATGAGCGTTTACACTGGCCGTGCAAATGGATGCTCCGAGGGGAGAATGACGGCATTAGAACGCGTGCTTGGCGTCGTCGACGTTTACATTCAGGAATTGCGCTCTCTCACATGAGAGAGGCACGAAAACGTGCATTATGCCGTCGACAGAGACTTGTCTGTACCCGCCACAGAGAACGTAGAAATGTTCGTTCTGGCTCAGCCCCTCGCAAAGCTCGGAACTGATGCCAGAACGAACATTTCTACGTTCTCTATAAATAGGCGTTCACACATGAACGCCTTAAAATAGAAGCATTAGTCAGTTTCTATAAATAGGCGTTCACACACATGAACGCCTTAAAATAGCATTAACTAGGATAGACTCTTTGGCTTATGAGGTGAAGAACAGGACTCTCTGAATGAATGACATGCACAGCTATGCCTTGTATTAATAGTTAGTCTTAAGTTCTTAAGTGACTTATAAGTTCTTACATAAGTCATTCTCAAGTTCTTAATCAAGTGACTTACAAGTTCTTAATCAAGTGACTTATAAGTTCTTACATAAGTTAGTCTCAAGTTCTTAAGTGACTTATAAGTTCTTACATAAGTCATTCTCAAGTTCTTAATCAAGTCATTTTCAAGTTCTTAATCAAGTGACTTACAAGTTCTTAATCAAGTGACTTACAAGTTCTTATCAAGTCATTCTTAAGTCATTCTCAAGTCTTAATCAAGTCATTTTCAAGTTCTTAATCAAGTGACTTATAAGTTGTTAATCAAGTCACCCTCAAGTCATCCTCTAAGTACAATAAAAAAAAAATAAAGTTCTTATTCAAGTCAACTTATAATTACTTATTAAGTTCTTAAATATTATTGCATATGAAATGGATCAAAATGAAGTTTTGTTGATACTGCTTCTGGCATGGTTTTTTGTCAGTTTCTGTATTTAGTGGCACTGATTTTTTTGACGGCTTTGGTTTTTTGTTCTCTTGTTTATATATTTTATAACCGTAATAACCACCCCCAGCAGCAGCAATGACTCCAAAAATCATAACTTTTTTTATCCCAATATTCCATGGTGACTTTGGCGTTGCGGGATCAACTTGTTCTAGTGTTTTTATAGGCTGCATTGAAACAACTGGCAGTTGCTCTGGCACTTTATTATTAGCTTGTAATTTTAACTTTTTTTGTTTGTTTTCCACTCTGCTAATTTTTGTCCTGCCGCAACGCGTCCAGGGTGTTTTTTACTGGTCACTTTCTCCACCTGATTCAACGTTTTCCTGATTCTCTGTTCTGGCTCGTTCATTTTTAAGGGAAAATAAAATCTATATGATTAAAAGTGATTAATCCCATTATTAATGGCGACAATAATGTTCCAAATCTGTAATATAGATCACATCCTAGAGACTCTAATGACTTTGTTAAAACTGGATCCTGCGTTAAATCATACATAAAATCTTGTTCGGAATCAATGGGCGCAAATCTACCTACTAGTTTTGTGTACAAACTAAGAACCCGTTTGTCCAACACTCTTTACCATTCTTGACCCCAGTTGCGCTTCATACCTGTTGTGATATTTTACAATGTCTTGTGGCGACATTTGTTGAATCTGTTCTATGCTGAATTCATTTCCGAGGTACTGTTTTGTTTTTCCGCATGCCGCCAAAGAATACAATCTTCTTTTTTTTTGGCATAATAGCTTGGTCATCAACTTGCTCATTTGTAATCATAAGTTCAGGAATGTTTAGGAGATCGTCGCTATTCATGTTTTTTATTAAATATAATTATTTTATTTTTTTAAAATGAGCGCCGAAAAAACTATTACTAATCTTGTATACCATTCTGCTGTTATTGGAGGTCTAAGTGTAGGATACACAATGCTTGGTAAAAACCTATTAAGAATAAAACCAGCAGATCTAGGCAAGCTAGATTTTGAAGACTCAGCAAAACTGATTGCAATTATAGCAGCTTCATTAGCTACGAAAGATTTTCTGGTCAAGCAAGGAATAATTCCAGACAGTATAAATATGTAAAATAAAAAAAAAACATACTTATAAAAATGGCTTCACTCGTAATGATGATAGGCGGCGCTGTGGTGAATGCGCTTGCTTTTAGCGGAAGTAATTATGCATTTAGTAAACTACAAACTAATGAAGAGAGAAAAAGACATAACAAAGCTATGGAGAAACTAGCTGCAGCACAAGACGCTTATGAAAAGCAGAGAAATTGAGCAGTTAGATTTCATTAACAACAAACTGAAAAAACAGGGACACGCAGCTTACACATTTAAAGATGTTGACCAGGCAATAAAAGAGTATTATCTAGTAACAGGCAAACAAATCGAGACATTGCCCCCACCAAAATTCAGTGACTTTTATCAACCATCAGAAAAAACAAAAGATGCAAGAAATAGCATTTATTGTCGTTGGCATGACTGTTGTATATTTTGTTGCACATATATAAATTGAATAAAAATGGACAAAATTGATTATTCACCCAAAGGATATTGGAAGGGAATCACGGCAATTAAAAAGCTAAGCCAAGCAGCGGGTGTCAGTGAACAAACAGCGAAAGAATGGTTATCTAAACAAGCGATTTGGCAAATTTATTTACCTGCACCTAAACGAATACAGAGACCACACTTTGCGAATATAACGCCAAACGACACCCATCAAATGGACCTTCTATATTTACCCCATGATACGATCAGACGAAAAAGATTTAAGTACGCACTTACAGTCATTGACATAGCTTCAAGATACAAAGATGCTGAACCATTAACACAAAAGAGTGCTTCTGCTGTTGCTGTTGCCATACAACTAATATATCAACGAGGCCCCTTAACTTATCCCCGCATGATTCAAGTTGATGACGGAAAAGAATTTAAAGGACAAGTGAATCAATTATTGTTAAAACATAGAGTCACCATTAAAAGAGGTATTCCAGGAGTTCACAGATCACAGGCTTTGGTTGAAAACTTTAACAAACAGTTAGCTGAAAGACTGTTCTCCTATCAGTATCACAGAGAGCTTATTGACAATTCTCGAAACACAGAATGGGTTAGAAGACTGCCCTCAGTTTTGCGAGCAATGAACAATGAAGAATTTAAAGGGTTAAAACCAGTACAAGCAATCAAGCGAAAAACAATAAATGTTGCTGAAGAGTCTTCATCATCCAGCAAACTGTTACCGCTTGGTTTAAAAGTAAGGTACCTTTATTTTACCTGGAGAACAGAAGGGGACACTCGCATCAGAGCAACAGATCCAGTTTGGAGTGTTGATCCATATGAAATAAAAAAATTATAAAAATGAATCCACCTGTGTATTATTTGCGAGAAACCGACACAACAAAACGACCAGCCCCTCAAAGATCTTTTGTGAAGGAAGAACTGCAGATAATCCCACCAGACACAGTTCCGCTTAATTAATTTATGTAAATATATTTGAGTTTAAAATGGAAGCTCATAAAGAAGAAATACAGAAAGAAATGATAACGACAAAGAAAGAGTCCTCAGAATTAATAGGACAATTATTTGATTATAATCGTGCTATTTTTGAAATATTAAATAAGACTGCTCGTCAAATGAAATCTCAGCCAGACATTTACATAAAACTCAAAAATCCAAATTTTGATTTTCAGTTATGGGAAAAAGATATCTTGAAGTGATAAAAAAAATTCGACAGATTTAGCAAAGCTGAGTAGCAATATGATGAACTGGATGAAGATCTAATTTTGCTTATAGATAAAGTTGAGGAAAAATATAAACTCGAACGTGAAGATGACCCCTAAATTATACTGTTCTCCAGTGCCCAATTGCATACGAAAACTCTGGATTAACAAATACTCGCTTTGTGTTAGTTCTGTCAAGCGACTTTTTTGTTACAGCTGTTGTGTTGATCTGATGTAGATTAGATCTTAGTTTTACGTTGTCATGATAAAAAGTCTTTTCATTGAACAATGCTTCTTTGTAGTTGTCATGTGATATGTTTGACTGCACAACACTGCGTGATATTCCCTTTGCTTTTTTAATAGTGCTACTTTGACACGAAAGACTGTACATTTTTTATCTTAAACCAATAAACTCCTTAATCACCCCTCCAGATAATTCATCCTTCATCTTTCCTAAAACCTTCTTATTAACAGTTGAATGTAAAGGGCTGTCTTTAGGATAATCAGATGTGTCGTACCATCCTGCACGCCCTTTAGCTACTTCTGATTCCATGTCTTTGTAGAAGTCTTCAGTAGGGATATCGAGAATAAAGGAATCTGTATCTGTGTAAAGTACTCTGGACTCTGGATATAAGGGTTTAAAGTAGTCATAAAGAAATTCTAACATCAACAGCTTTGATAACTCTAAAACAGTAAACCCAATAAAAACAGGTTTGTCTAATTTGACTTTTTTTTTTTTCATTATTAAGCCAAAAAGCTGATCATGAAATCTTCTAAAGTCCTGATAATTAGGTTTTGAAGTCAACTTAATCGCTTCGTTCTCTCTGGTGACCAATCTGACATCTTTGCGCTTGTGCGGATTCTCCATAGTCTTTCCAAAACAGCTGTTGTTCATCAACTTGAAAAAGTCTTTTTCTGAAGCATCTATGGATTTAGTTCTGAGATCAGTGTTCTTCATTATGTATGGTTTCATAAACTGTTCTTGGTCAAAAGCAATTATACGATGAACTGCTGTTAGTTTTTAAACCATGTCTTAAATAAAATTGGAGAAGTCTGTAATGACAAACATAATTTTTTTTGCCTCGAAGATTAGGCACAAGTTTAGGTGGTTCTGTTTTTGAAACCTTTAGACTTTCTGCCGCTAATGGATAGTCATTATGCAGGTCATGGAGTTCATGAGGATATTCTAAGTCAACTTCTAGAATAAAACCTCTTTTACGATCAGCTGTAAGACCATTCAGTTGTTCTAAAAACGTTTGAATGTCTTTTACATCTACTGTGTGCATTTTAAAGTTGCGTAATGGAAGTGATTGACTCATAGCCCAACCATACAGATTATTTGCATCTAAATACATAAGATAGTTAGACTTCTTACTTGGATCATAGTTGTCTAAGTATTTGTTTGTTTGCTTTACAGTAATGGTGCGACGCCATACTAATTCCTCCACGTAATCCATTTTCAATCATCTGAAGCATTGGTAGGTCAGACAAGAGGTCAATCTGTACTCCAGTAAATTTTAAGAAAGCGTCCCAACTCATTCCAGGTGCAGAAAATATAATGCGCAGGATCTAGACTGTAATGTTTCATGCAGGTCTTTCTATAATTTTCAAAAATGTCCGCCAACAAACAGGTATCAGCCAATAAATAGGCATCGTGATAGTCTCCCATTGTTTGGCACTCTAACTTCTGCCATGCTTCTTGAGCATGCTGATAGTCAGAGTCGCTGATGTCCTTTCCTCTAAGACTGGAAAAGAACGCACCTTTAGGAGGAAGTGTGTCTTCGTCAAACCTTTCCCAACTGTTCATGTACTCATAAGGGTAAACTCCCTTTCTAACGAGGGTTGGGTCAAAATATTCTTCTGTTATTGGACAGGACTTTAAGGTCATAGCCAATGTCTCTAATGACCCCATAAGGTGTTGCATAGAGTCATAAAAAGACAAGTTTATTTAAAGTGAAACACATGTACTTTTCTGATGACTGAGCAATGCATTTTGCTCTGAAATCGCTTGTCACTGCTGCAATATAAGATGAGAGTCGTAACCTCTCAAGTTGTGAAAGAATATAGGCAGCTTCCAAGTCTTTGGCTCAAACTTTAGTTGAAGATTGCATTTACTATGTGCTGCTCCTCTGAACTTTCCGCTAATGTGATCATGGTCCCTGACTGTTGGATTAGCATCGTCCTGTGTTAGCTCTAAACCGCAAATCCAACAGTGAGTGGCTGAGTCATATTGTTGCTGGTCTTCAGGGGTCATCTTGAGGTCCATAAATTCAGATTATTAGAACAGTCATTACGCACTTGCTGCATACGTTTTTAAGAAGTTTTCTGCAGCACGAGGCCCCCTATATAACTCTGGCTCCGAATGGGACACCATCTGACCTGACAACGACAAAAGCGTATGAACAAATCTGATGATTGCTAACTAAGACTGTTTTTGGTAAATTTTTGGTCCCTCATAAGGAACAATAAGCGACTCAAAATCAGCATAAACAACATACGGACTCATTTGTAATTTTTTCCAGTTCTCAAAACAAACCTTGCTGCCTTCTCTCGGTGTAATTAGTTCTGTATTACAGTCAACTGGGCTAATACAATGTTTTATATGTTCACTTGCAGCTTGAACAGATGGAATTCTTGTTAAACATTTTCTACAAAATTCTTGTTTGTTATGATTTTTTGTAGTATGATTCAATAGTCTACTCATTGTGCGTATCAACGTGTAATGGTGATGCATTAGGAGTAAGTCCACATGATTTTTGTCTGGATCCCCAATTGTTGGACTGTTCTTCGACACTCTGATGGGCAAAAGATTGGTTTCCTCAGACCATGTGTATACGTTAACAGTTATTGGTTTGTTCTGTTCTTCAAACTGATCAATTTTATCTAAGCTAACAGGAAAAGATATTCCGTCAAAAGTTAAGGGAATTAATATAAGGTTTCATATTTAGACACTCTCTCTGCATTTTTAGCAACGGGATGCAGCCTCGCAAGAACACACCACATAAAACATTTGTCATCTGAATTCTTTATGTTTAAAACTGCTCTTTTTGCAACTAATGCTGGAGGTAGTGGAATGTAAGACTTACCTACAATCGCGCGTATTTGGTCTGTTTTAATCTGATCTGTAAGACTTCACCCTCTGTCCAACCAGAGCCTCTCATTTTAGCTTCTTCAGCGGCTACATCAAACTGTGTAAGCAGTTGGTCTGCCCAACCAGGTTAAGTCATTATAGGAAAGAATAGTCTGCTGTTTAGTTGAGACCCAGACTTCCAGATTTTCCATTAATAGTTATATAGTCGATTAAAAACAGCTAACCTTACTTTAACTGGTGGGTCTATTGTTAGTTTACTTGGGACTTGAGAAATAGCATGCGCAACGCTTACCTGTACGTTTGTTGGATCAATAACTTCTAAATTGACATCATCAAAAACATTTGACAAATCCTCTCTTATTCTCTAACCAAGCGTCAGGACTTTCATAATCTTAGCCATGTTGAGTTTTCTTTTCTAACTCAAAATATTTATTTTAATTAAAAAAAAAAAATTTAGTCAGAATCAATATCAACGGTCTTTTTTGTGCTTGGACTCATAAACTAAAGTATAAACACCTTTTGGCGTTGTTAATGTGAGCTGTTTAGAACAGAGTTTAATGTCTCGTTTACTTTTTTTAAACATTCTTTTCTTATCTGATCGTTGTCTGTTTGTTGAGAAAAGTTGCCCGCGCCTTTTTCTGAAGATCAAACTTTTGTCTTTTGTAGTCATCAAAATCAGCCTGTAAGCGACTAAATTCTTCATCCGTGATTTGCGAATCGACGAGCGCTTTATTTATTATCAGTCTGAACGAACTAAGTTTAGCTGTTATAAGTTGAACCATAGCTGTGTGCTTTTGGAGTTTAGTTTTTATTTTTTTACTGGCTGCACCTACAGCTAATGAACAAAGGCCAAAAGTTAATGATACACCGCCTAGAGGTAAAGCTACTGATGCGCCTATACCTGTTGCTAGAGACCTACACTTGCTCCTGCTGATATAGCACTAATAGTCGATGCTCCAGTATTAACATATGTAACAGCATTAAAGGCGGCAGAATACCTTCGTTTGGTTTTGCTGTATTTTGAAAAGTCTTGCTCTAGTTTTATGTTGCATCTGTGTAATGTTTGTTAATCTGAATGTTTTTATGTCAGGGGTTTCTACAGCAACAGGGTTGCCGCCTATCTCTTCTTTGGGGAATTTTTGGATAAACCTGAACGGACATGCTTTTTAAAAAAAATAAAAAAATTTAATATACAATATCTTTTAATCTGTTGTCGTGAATATTCAGCTGTGCATCATATATAAAAACAAATATACATTAACTGGTTTATCACTCTCTTTTTCTTTATCAATTTGAATGGTTATTCCATCTTTAACAGTTCTTTCCGCTTCCATGCAACTGATTATCCTCTGTCGTCCTTAGGTCAATCCATAAACCGTATTTCGTTGTTAAATAATCATTAAGTCTAACATTATGAAGGTGTAGATCTTTAGATACAAGGTCAGCGGTTGATGTCTATGCCTCCCACCTCCAAACATTTTTCTTATTTCATCAAAATGCTGATAAGGTTTAAGCCCGCTAGCGTAGATTTGGTTAGGGCTACCCTCAATCGAACATTGTACTTTCGTTATTTTAGGATTAATAAACTTTTCAGTTTGTCTTTTGTATGGTTCTTCATCTTCACACAGCAATAAAATACCTTTAAGTGATCTTGCTGTGGCACTAAAACTAAAATTCCATATAGTGTCTGCCTTGCTTCTGGTATATTTAGAATGATGAATCACTCTATCGTAATATATTGCTAATTTTGACTGGTATTGTTGCTCAATCAGCCTTGCTAAGTTAGGGTGCTAACAATGTCAAACTCTAACGAGATGTCAGAAATGCTGTATTTTGCTTCGTGTCTTCTGATTTAATAACGCGTCTGTATTCATTAAAAGTTAGTTCGTATGACAATCTGTCTTTTAATGCTGCTCCTTGAAAGTATGGTGCATGCGCACTTAACAACTCAAAATCCAAGGGTATGGAAAAGCGATTTCCATACGCAAAACTTACAGCTTTGGCCTTGTTATTACTGTCTTTAGCATCTTCGGCGCCTACTCTGTGTTTTAGATCATCATCATTTTGGATTCCTTGAAACGCAAGATCCGCCCTTTCATTTGCGGTTAGCCATAGATCAGAATAGATGAAAAATATGTCTGCATTATGTAAAGAAAATACTTCTCTGGCCCTCAAGTTTTACGGAAATTTTCTTAACGATTGCCCGCCCCAGATTATCAACTACTGACCTGTTTGGGTCTGTTTCTGATTCAAGTTCTATTTTGAAAGTAAGTCGCGCAGAGCCAGGTACAATAACTTCATCTGCTCCTAGGTCTGGAAATTTAACGGTAAGAATTTGATCTGAATCAATAGTAGATGGATTATTAGGAACAATAACATTTTGTTTTTTTCCCTTCACACCTAAGGGCTCTTTCAGTCTTCTGTGCGGGTCAAGAATTGAACCATATGCTTGTGACATTTTTTTTATAAAACAAAAATAAAAAGTTAAAAAAACATGGCAGGCATTGAAGATGAAGATTATGATGTTTTTGACCATGGAGATGACATGAGTGAGACGACTCCTTTAGTTCAAGGCCACTCATTGCGGCATGAATTAACATTAGATAAGGTCAAATCATTATACCAAAGTTTGGATCAAGAACCACCTGATTTTATTGACCCTAATGATTTTGAAACAAAAATAACCATTTGTTTTTCAAAAATGATCAAGGACAACTTGTGCAGCTTACAACTAAACCAAACCCATCAAAGTTTTTTAGTAAGAGTACAATTAGACAAAGGCTCACTGTGTGAGCGATCAAAATCGCCTTGGTATTGCTAAACCAAAATTAGGCGCTGAAGCAGTGGCTAAACTTCAAAACACACTACGAGAACTCCCAACAGATAACCAAATACAAGACATGGAACTTAAAGATTTAAATCAATCAGCAGACGAAGTAATACAAGCAATAGAAGCAGAAACCAGTCTTTCAGAAGAAACAGCATTAAAAACTATACATGATCCACCGCTACCCATGCGAGAAATAAAGGCCCTTGATCAAACTTTGAGGAGAATCAGAGGTGAATTAACAAACAATTTATCAAAACTGGGTGAACTAGATGAGCATATAAAAAGAGAAAAAGAAAAGATCGTTGAGGCTGACGACGCCAACTTAGGACATGATATTAAAGAAAGAATAACAAAAAGATTAAAAAATCTTGAAGAAGAGAGATCAACAAGATTAGAAGTGTTGTCTACTAACCGTGAACAATTACGAACACAAGTGAACAGAATAAGAGAAACTATCCAAAGAATTTTATATGAAGACACGACGCTAGCAGAACGAATACGAACATTGTTTAGAAAGCAAGGAGTTACATTAGCAAGCGTTATAACAGCCTTAGGATTTGCAATAAGTACACTGGTGTTGGCTATTACAGGTGGTGGTGGTGGTGGTGGACAAGGGTCAGTTCATCCCCCTCCATCACCACCTGACAAATCATGGGTAAAAAAAAACAACTCGATCATCTTGCAGGTTTATTAAAAAAATTAGCTGGTAAGGCCATAGACTCTTTACCAGGCATATTAGGGAGTATCGTTAGCTGGCTTTTGTCTACTGCAGCAAAGTAGTTGGCTTTATGGCTGACCACTTATGGACATTAGTTCTCTTAATAGTTTGGGTACTTTTTAGTAAAATAAAGACTAAGTAATCCTAAGCCAGTTAATCCAAAAACAAGTGCTGTCTTTTCATATTCATGATCATCATTTTTTTTCGATTTCATGGTCTTCGTGGTCTTCGTGTACTTCGTGGACTCGTGGACTTAGTGATCTTTGGGTTGTGGATGACTTATTGTTATTGCTGGCTCAGAATTTATGTTTTTTTTTCCCGATCTTTTGTTCATCACCTGCCACAAGAATTTCATTATTGTAGTTTATTATTGTTCCTATCTGAAGTCTGAGGTCAGAAGGCAGCATGTATAGACCAGTGCCAACAGCAAAGTCTACTTTCGATCTTGCGTATTGTAAAACATTTTGGTACCTTTTAATACTTGAAGGCAAATCAACTGCAGAATTAATGGCGTCCTCTAAATTTGCTAAGTACTGTTTTTGTGCGTCAAAGCCAGTAGAAGGATCAATTATGTTAGATCTCGTTTGTGCTTGCGAACCTAACAAACACCAAACATAAGTACGAATAGAGTCGTTTATTCGTTCTACTCCTGCTCTGGTTAGCCCCTTAGATGTATCTAAAATAATGTTGTCCACGCTGTTTTATGTTCTTGCTCTATAGACCCGAGGTGAACAGTTGTGCCTGAAGAGAAAGATGTGTAAGGAGGATTCCAGTCATAGTTATACTTTCTGTGCACGCCCCAATAATAAAGAGTGCCTAAACCATGATTAAGATCCAACTTTTGTCTAAAGTCTGTCCTAACATTAATATTGAATTCGTTACAGATCCTTTCAAAAGCCTTCATATTTATTCTGTTGCTGAATGGATTAAATGGTTTGTCATTTGGTAATGGCGCTTGCAGTTCAGTTAAAATACGTCTAAAGGTGTAATATAAATGAAATCTATACACTGACCTCACCAAAGGATCAGGATGATTTAAATGATCAGCATACGACACTCCACACCCAGTTGATGCACAAAACACAGCAAAGTTTAACTGGTTCTGATAAAACTGCATCGGATGACTGAACCATACTTTCGGGATGTTCGTTTTTTTAATGGGAGGGTTAAGATATTTGTTCAATAGAGTACTAACCTTTACTTGAAAGGCGTCAGACTGAGTCACAGAAATGTCAAGAGTATCAGTTGTTATATATTTTAAGATTGTAGTGCGGCCCAACAGAATATTTTTTGCATCAGTATATTTAAATGGATTCATTTTTATATTGTTTTAAAAATGTTTGTAACAATAACAACCCAAGACAGTCCTTCATTTTTAAAGTATGCTATTGAAAACGAATGCGAACCCTGAAGGGTTGCACTCCATGAAATTTTTTACAAAGTCGTATGGTTTAATATAAGTGAATCCAAGGAGAATAATACGGTTCTAAAAGTTGACAATGGAGGAGACACACAGTTAGCCGGTTAACCATACCTGATGGTTATTACGGGTTTTGCTCACTAAAAGAAGCAATGAGTAACTTCGACATTACTCTCAAACTTAACAATGCAAATCTGAAAACAATGTTAACATTCAAACCTGAAGAAGAAGAAGTGCATTACCTTTTTTGATGTGGAGCTAGCTAAAATGTTAGGCTTCGCAACTGACAATCATAGATTTAGAGTTTGAACCAAACAAAACTACTTATGAGGGAGAAAATCCGCTCGATCTTGCATTACATTCATTACTATATGTTCATTTGGATGAGCTGAGTACTGATGAAAACTTATATGATGGAATGCCCTCAACTGTTTTAAAAGCTCTTCCATCAGGGAAAGCTGCATATTGCGATTATGAAATTATACAATCCCCTAATTTACAGTTTAAAAAATTAGCTTGTGGGAGGGTTGGATCATTTATATAAAAAAATCACAGATAAAACAGGGAAAGTTGTAAATGTGATAACCTACATATTGTCTTAGAAAATAAAATAATAATTTGTAATAAAAAAAATGTCGCGTGGACCAGAAGAACCGGGGGTTACATTAGCGCCAGTGAGGTGTATAACTTTAGAATTAAAAGACCTTGCCGACACTGAGGACTTTGAACAGAACGGTGAAATAAACACTTTGTATGGTTTTGAGTACACCAAAGATGGTTATTATAAACGCAAAGAGGTTAGCGACAACAAAAGGTTTCCTAAACTAGAACAACTGCGCAATGTAGAAGCAAACAGTGTAGGTCAGTATGAATATAAAATAGTTCGAAAAACTGACAACAAATGGCACATAGAACCACAAGTAGAATGGGACATAAAATTTGAATTCATAAGTCCATTTACATTCTTTGACCGTCAAAAAAGTTTCAGAAAAGCAATCAACTCTGGTCCTTTACATGTAAGTCTTATGCCAGAGGACAATAGTCGGAGAGAGATCGGAATAAAGCCTTTTGGAAACAAACAGTACATCCTCCACAGAAAAGAATCAGTACACAAAGGAAGCTTCTACAAAATTACAGTTCTTTCCACGAATGAAATTAGAAGAAACGTTCACAATAATATTTGAAATTTCTGTCTTAAAAGATGTGAAGAGTGATGGAGTTGTGGGCGTCAGTGACAATCTTATGAAAGGAATTCTTATTAGCTGGCAAAACTTAGACGTTGAAAGACTTAAAGTTACTGTTGTTGTTCTTTTTACGACGGTGAGAATATGAAGGTTATAACAACTAGCGATAAAATCAATATCTTTCTAAATAGAATCAATCTGACTGAACTGAATTGGATTAATATTACACATTTAGATCTTATAGGATTTTATTATACTGAACAAGTTTTAACAGATAGTATGATACAGATAATAACTGGATTAGATTAAATTCTGTTATAAAACTATGGAGCAGTTAAACTTTATGACAAAAAAAAACCTCATTGTTCATTGATTTGCGGGCTGACCGGTTGTGGAAAAACAATATTTGTCCTTGACCTATTACAAACAGTTTATCGTTGTATTTTGAACATATAGTATTTTTTGCCCAACCATAAAGTGGAATCAAACATATCATGATCGAATGTTTATATGGACAGATGATAACATATATTTGGTTGATCCTAGCAATAAACTAAGTGAGTGTTTAGAATACTTTTATAAACTGTTTGAAGGAACGCAGACACTATTTATTATTGATGACTGTTCGGCAGAGAGAGACATAGTTAAAAAAAGAAATACTTTATCTAAACTGGCTTTCAGTGGAAGACACGCTGGGATAAGTGTGTGGATTTTATGTCAGAAATATAACTCAGTTTTAAAAGACTTTAGAGAACAATTAAAGACTGTAGTTTTATTTCATATGAAAAGACAGAGATTCCTTTGATGAATGTATATGTGAAAATGATGTTATTGAGGACGAACAAGAGAAACGTAGAATTAAGAAAAAACTGAAATCTCAAAAGTTTTGTAAATTAGTATTAAAAACAGATAATCCTACACAATATGTATGTTTGTAAAAAAAACAAGTTTAAGAGAACGTAGAAATGTTCGTTCTGGCATCAGCTCCCGAGCTTTGCGAGGGGGGTGAGCTAGAACGAACATTTCTACGTTCTCTCTGCTCTTGTAGCCGAAGAGCTGGCGCAATACTGGATTGACATCGCTGCGCTCAGCGAGACTCGCTTTGCTGGGGAGGGAGCAATATGTGAACCAGAGGAGGGCTACACTTTCTACTGGAAGGGAAAAGCAGAAGATGATGACAGACAGCATGGAGTTGGATTTGCCATCTGCAACACTCTGCTACACCAACTCCCTGATCTCCCCACCAGCATCACGAACGACTGATGAAACTGCGCTTCCCTGTCGGCCGCTCCAGGCATGTCACCATCATCAGTGCCTACGCCCCCACACTCATAAGCTGTGAGGAAGACAAGGAGAGATTTTATGAAACGTTGGACTCTCTCTTGTGAAGTCAACTCCTGCAAGCAACAAGCTAATAGTCCTAGGGGACTTCAACGCAAGAGTGGGGACAGATCACCAGAGCTGGGAGGGAGTTCTGGGTTCCCAGGGAGTTGGCAAGATGAACAGCAATGGGCTACTGCTCCTGACTGTGTGTGCCGAGAACGGTCTCACCATCACCAACGCCCTCTTCAGACTGGCCAACAAACACAAAACCACGTGGATGCATCCAAGGTCCAAGCAGTGGCATCTTATAGAATATGTCATTGTTCGACGGCAGGATACACGAGACGTGATGATCACCAGAGCCATGCGAGGAGCTGAGTGTTGGACAGACCACTGTTTAGTGAGGGCGGTCTTCAATTTTCACATAGCCAGAGTCCGACACAGGAAACCCAAGGCTGCTCGATCAAAATTCAAAATCTCAAAACTGCAGAATCCTTTCGTAAAAGAGAAATTCCAAACTCACCTAGATGAGAGTCTGACTGCTCAGGGACCTCTCACTAGAGACCCAACAGAACAATGGAACCAGTTCAAACAGACGGTGACAGAGTCAGCCAAAGCCACTCTAGGCCTCAAGAAGCGTGTCCACGAGGACTGGTTTGATGAAAACAATGAAAGACATCAACAAACTCGAGAGGACCCAGCACCATCCCACTCCTGTTCTGCAGATTGGCAAGACCCTGCTGAAAGACAAGGACAGCATCATCACAACGTTGGAGGGAAGCATTTCTTCGCTACTCTTACTCAAGAAGGCCAATACCCGTCGGCTACAGTCACTCTTCAGTCCTGAA
>JADBJO010027620.1:0-21121 GCA_016801955.1 Conus betulinus
GCACAGCCCAAGAAGACTACACCCAGGCGGACAAAGAAGTGAAGAAAAGTGTGAAGAAAAGATAAGGAGTTCATCGACAGACTTGCCAGACAAGCAGAGGATGCTGCAGGACAGGGCAACATGAGAGAGCTGTACACCACCACAAAGAAGCTGGCGGGCAAGTTCCAACAGACTGGCGAGCCAGTCAAAGACAAAAACGGAAAGACCCCTTACAGAAGATCAGTTGAAGCGATGGGCAGAGCACTTCACGGAATTACTAAACCGTCCCGCCCCTGAAGCACCACCCGACATCCCACCAGCGGAAACAGAACTGCCCAACAACTGTGAGAAACCATCGAAAGCAGAGATCAGAAAGGCCATCCTGACACTGAGGATGGGAAGGCAGCAGGACCTGATGAGATCCCAGCAGAAGCCATTAAAGCGGATTACAGCTGTCAACTTACTGTACAGCCTCTTCGGCAAGATATGGGAAAAAGAGAACATCCCAGCAGAGTGGAGGGAAGGCATTGTCATCAAACTGCCAAAGAAAGGAGACCTTACCAACTGTAGTAACTATAGAGGGATCATGCTCCTGTCAGTGCCAGGCAAGGTTCTAAACAGAGTGTTATTGGAGAGGATGAAGGAAGCAGTTGACCCAAAGCTCGAGACCGGCAGGCGGGCTTCCGGCGAAGCAGATCCTGTGCCGACCAGATCGCCAGCATCAGGATCATCATCTAACAGTCCTTTGCCCCTTTACATCAACTTTATTGACTATGAAAAGGCCTTCGACAGTGTAGATAGAGAGACACTATGGAAGCTACTGAGACACTATGGAATACCAGAGAAGATCATCTCTCTCATCTGGTGCACCTATCAGGATATGAACTGTAGGGTGGCTCATGCAGGCCAGTTGTAAGACGGTTCTGAGGTGAAGACAGGACTGTGCCAGGGATGTCTGTTGTCACCTTCCTCTTCCTCCTGGTCATCGACTGGATCATGAAGACCACAACAACAGGCAGGAACAATGGGGGATACAGTGGACACTCTGGACGCAGCTAGATGACCTTGACTTTGCTGACGACCTGGCACTCCTCTCCCACAGTCACACACAGATGCAGGACAAGACCACCCGCCTTGAGAAAAAATCAGCAGGAACAGGGCTCAAGATATGCAAGAAGAAGACTGAGCTGATGAAGATCAACACCACAGGCAGCAGCCCAGTCACAGTCAGAGGGCGAGCCCATCAGGGAAAGAAGATTCCTTTGTCTACTTGGGAAGCGTAGTTGACAAGCAGGGGGCACCACGACCGAGACATCATGGCCAGGATAGGCAAGGCGCGAGCAACATTCATCATGCTAAAAAAAAATCTGGGCCTAAGGAGAGATCAGAAGGACAACAAAATTGCGTATCTTTAATTCAAACGTGAAGTCGGTTCTGCTCTACGGCTGCGAGACTTGGAGAATGACCAAGGCAATACAGCAAAAAATTCAGACCTTCATCAAACATCTGTCTGAGGCGCATCTTCAAAATCAGATGGCCAGAAAAAGAAAAAAAAAAAATCAACGATGAAGATCTATGGAAGCAAGCAGGACAGGAACCAGTGGCCAAGCAGATTCTGTGGAGGAAGTGGGAGTGGATTGGACACACTCTCAGGAAGCCAGCATCCAGCGCCACACGCCAAGCCCTGACATGGAACCCGCATGGGAAAAGAAAGAGAAGCGACCTCGCGCAGCAGCTGGAGGCGAGACACTGAGGCAGAGATAAAGAGGCAGGGGGACCAACTGGACAGGCATTCAGCGAACAGCCCAGAAGCGACTGCGATGGCGGAGTGTTGTCGATGGCCTGTGCTCACCCTTGAGCTATGGGACCTAAGTAAGTAAGTAATCGGTGGGCATGAATAAAGATCTCACACGTCACTAGCAACGAACTCCTGGCACACACTTTCATGACATATTCACCCCAATACCTACTTCGGAGTGACTGGCTCAGCAGCGAACATACATTAAGCAAATTAAATCAGTTTTAGCGACAAACCAACGAAAAATTCCACTACCTGAAAATATTAAAGTATAACGTATAAAGCATTTTGAAATGAAACGAATTTTAGGTCTCTCAGGTAACGAATAATCTCAACAGGCTTATCAACAACAACAACAACAACAAACAACACACACACACACACACACACACACACACACACACACACACACACACAGAGGAGAGAGAGAGAGAGAGAGAGAGAGAGAGAGAGAGAGACAGAGGAGACAGAGAGAGAGAGAGAGAGAGGAGAGGCAGACAGACAGACAGACAGAGACAGGGACAGAGAAAGAGACAGAGATTTCAAAGTTGTTTATAAATTCTCATTTGGGCCACAGGCCTATATACAACAAAAACTACAACACAATAATAGTAATAATGATAATATTATTATTATTATTATAACTATAATGATAATGATAATGAATGTAATACCAACAACAAAGAGTCTGAGGGAAAAAAGTGACCAACGGGGTAGGGGGGGGAGAGGGGCATGCAAATTGGGACTTTGAACTGTAAGCAGAATATAGACGGGACAATGACCGTAATTGCCGAAAAATATTTCAGTCTCACCCCCTTCACCCCCCCCCCCCCCCCCCCCCCCCTCCCTCCCTCACATATACACGCAGAGCAACAAAAGCACTGATGGTATTATTTTTTTACTCTTCTTCATACTGCTTTTTTCCACCTGAACAACCATGCATCTTTTGTTTGCATTCTTTTGATTGTCAGAATGGAGATAATGTGTGAGTCAAGGTAGTGATGATTATAATTGTATTACTGATAGGAATACTAATAATGGTCAAAATATTGAAAAAATAAATAAGACAGGCTTAGTACCACTTTCGGTGATAATATGGCAATAGCAGTTGTAGTATGGTAGAGAGGAGAGTGGGTTAGAGGATTCTTAAGCAGCATAGTTGCCGTGGCAAACAGCCTAAGTGGCGATGGCAATGGTTATGTTAAGGGTAGTGGTGGTAATATCAATACTTACAAACGTATTAATGCTGATTTTCCATCGGAGGTAATATTGGTTCTGACTCCATTTCCCATACAGTCCTTCGAATGAGACTATACACCGAGGTTCCGCGTGTGGACGCACGCATAACATCTTGCACACATGTAAAATCCCATCACCAACTTTCGGAAGAGAAGGCCAGTTTGCCCGTTGGTATGGATGACACGTTACACATAGCATGCACCTTCCCCGAAGCTGGAGTATGGCTGCCTTAATGGTGGGATAAAAAACGGTAATACACACAAACTCCACTCCCTTTGTTGGCTAGATGAGATTAATCCTTGCCTTTCTACACAGGGCGTGTCAGCAGGAGTATCAGCCTGCGTACGCAGAAGAAGAAGAAGTATTAATGATGAAAATGCTAACAACTATGGTGAAGGTAATGGTAATAATCGTACTGATAATGAAAGCATGATACAGAAATATATTTAGAATATAGAATAATGATAATAACATTGATTTTTTTAAAAAATAATAACACAAATAAACAAATAAATGAATAGTAATGATGATAGAATAAATGATAATTTTTTTTAACATTATCAATAATAGTATGATGATAAAGGTACTAATACTAAGGGTAAAAAAACAACAAAAAAAAAAAACAAAAAACAACAACAAAAACCAAGGGGAGGAGGGGCAGGGGAGGACAGGAAGAACAAAAAAGAGATGGAAGGAACAAATTATGGGAAGGATGGAATCTAACAGGTGTATCGATAATTATAATATGTATTATATTAATAGTTTTGATAATAATTGTGATTGTAACCTTATAGTAATGATACTGATGCTATAGGCGGCTGGAAAAGTGGTAAGCTGGAATGTCAGAAATATTGTAAAGAATAATAATGATTTTAATGACATTTGTAACAGATATGAAGTTGTAACAAAAGGTATTCTGATTTAAAAGAAAATAATAAAATAAAGATAAACATATACATATATGTGAGGTGGGGATGGGGGTGGGGGGTGTTTCCGCATAGTTGCAAACACCCACACAACATATGCACAGGAAACAGAGAAGACAGAACAGAAGCTCTTGTAGAGGAAATAGTATATGAGATTAAAAGAAAACCAAATGGAGAAAATGGAGTGGACAAGTATCTGAAATAAACAATAGATTGATGTAACAAATAGAGAGTGTAGTGAGAGAGGAAAGGAAGCTAGCTGTAAGTTATGTGTGAGGTACATAGTGGAAGATATGGTAGTATGTGTGTGTTGTTGGAGGATATTGTTGGCTGAAATTGCAGTGGTGGACAGGTACACGCTACTTTTCGTTGCTGATGCTATGAGGATGGAAAGAAGAAGGGGATGAGTTTACATACTAGCTGGTGGAGGGGAGGGGCAACATACACCTATGCACAACCTCTCTCTCTCTCTGTCTCTAATAGGTAAGTTATTGTATTTAAGTAGTACTGCTATTTTGATTCTACAATTAATGCTGGCAACGGCATTAGTGATAATAGGACATAATGATTTTAAGTATAATGGTAAAAAGGATAATGATGGTAACAATAACAACACTGCCATCAGTATTGTAATGATGTAATGGTGGTGATGATGATGATGACAGTAATGGTAATAACGATATGATGATGTTACTGATACAGTACTAATGGTTTTCTGTAATATTGGTAATGATAATAATAGGTGGAAAGGAGTTGAAGTGTTCAATGAATAGCAGCAGACAGTACTGTGGGATGATGATAATAATGATTGTAGCAATGATAAGTACAGCAACACTAGCAAAAGCAGCAGCGACCAGAAAGGGATGGAAATGATCAACGATAAACGAGGTACATTTCTATCGTGTGTGTGTGTGTGTGTGTGTGTGTGTGTGTGTGTGTGTGTGTGTGTGTGTGTGTGTGTGTGTGTGTGCTTCATTTGTAATGTCATCCCCCCCCCCCACCCCAACCACCGCCATCCCCATCAACACCACAACACAAAATCTCCACACCTAAGACCTACTGATGCGCTCTAAGCTGAACAAAATCTCCACACCTAAGACCTACTGGTGTGCTCTAAGCTGAACAAAATCTCCACACTTAGGCCTACTGGTGCGCTCTAAGCCGAACAAAATCTCAACACCTAAGACCTACTGGTGCGCTCTAAGCTGAACAAAATCTCCACACCTAGCCACCAGGTTCTTTCCCCTACTCAAAACCCAGCTGCAAAATCTGCCCTCTCACCAAACTAGACACCATCCTACATGGCCCCAAAGGCTCATTCACTATTAACCGCACTTTCTCCTGTCAGAGCCACAACACTGTGTACGCCATCCACTGCCTTCTGTGTGGTAAGATCTATGTAGGTGAGACATATTGTTATTATATGTATACATTTTCTAAATATATTTCTGCATCATGCTTTCATTACGTAATTATCATCATCACTACCTTGACTCACACATCATCTCCCTTCTGACAGTCTCGTTTTCATTCAACGCCTATCTTGCTCTGAAGTGACTGAAGATAAATGATTGCTCGATCATTTTCGTTGTCCAAATTGCTTTGTATCTTGCCTGAAGCAGACCTCGGAGGTCAAAACCTGTCGTGTTTTATTTTGTGATGCGTTTGTCCACACTTTTCTTGGCGGTTCGCGAACGTTTATTGAAGATTTACATATATTTACTTATTCATTTCTCTGGCTGTTCCCTCGGTCCGTGGTGGTCTCAGGAGATGTGGTGTAGCGTATATGGACTGGTGAGCACGCACTGATGTGCATTTGAAATCTATGAAAGTTGCGAAAGTTTTGATCCATTTCAAACAACGCCGGTTTGTACTACAGATATCTTGGCAGCATGTGTGTGGGCTGGGGGTGGGTGGGTGCGGATGTGTGCGTGTGTTTTCTCCCATGATCGATTGAGCGGCCGGGCAATCGGTTCGCGTCGAGACAGAGTGAAACATCTGGGCGTGAAGAGCAAGTATTATTAGTAAACAGCGCTCTTTCGGCATGTTCTGTCGTGCGTGTGTTACTGCATGCGTGCGTGCGTGCGTGCGTGCGTGCGCGCGCGCGCGCGCGCGTGTGTGTGTGTGCGTGCGTGTATGTGTATATGTGCGTGTTTCATGTGTGCGCACGCGCGTACATGCTAAAAGGTTATAGTGAATAGTTATGTCACATTGTCTTATATAACTCTTGAAAAAAAAATGGATACAACTCAAATACGTCACAACATCCGTCCTTAGATTCTACTTTTCTTGGATTTCTTGAAATGATTGGAGAAATCTATTTGGACGCGAGGAATATATAATACAAGCATGTACCTTCCTCAAACTCTTTCCGTGCTGAATGCCATGCCCTCCTGTTTTGTTTTGTTTTTGTTTTTGCTTTTCTTTACAGGAGAACATTTGTCGCGCCAAAATTCCCTCTGCATCTGCAGAACAAACTTGCCCCACAAAAGATCGAGACTCTCAGAACATCTGCCTCAAACCGATTAGCATCTGTCGAAGAAAACGCAAGTTTGATCCTAATTGATCAATAATCATGACGTTTGGATATGCACTTGCTGTTTCAGTTTTCCATGTATTGCTACCAGTCTTGTCCTTGTTTTTTCTCATTCCAAATAACTTTAAGGGCATGTATGTGTTGATTGATGTCTTGTAGTCAAACCTTCCATTTTGCAGTACTGTGAATACTGTTTTTTTTTCCCTACTCAATCGGTCTTTTCCTAATCCAAACTATCTCAAATATCACATTTTGAATCACGTTTATTACGTTGCCTGGAGAAACCGTAGTCCATAAGACTGTGAGCTTTGATTATAAAATTGATTTACTAACTCTACTGAGAAGCATGATTAGGAAAATATCATTTGTAGGCTAACGCTGAGAAGATATAGTCTGATTGGTAGAATAATGAGCCAACTAAAATGTGGGGGTGAACTGAAGTTACGTCAGTATCAGGCACACACATATTGGCCGGCAACATTCAGAGCAGACTCGGAATTCACAGGGGGAGACGGTTTAAATGGCATTCCAGAGAACCACTACTGAGGGCTGAGCTCATAACGTCATCATCCATCGTCGTATCCTTGCTATAATTCCTAGTTAGCTGCATGTTCTTGGAGTAAGCCTAGTCTGATTCAATCACTACCATTCCCCTGTTGCCTCTGGACGAAATCACGCGAGATCTCAAGAATAAATCACGTGAGATTTTGGAGCAGGTTAAATATACAGGCCACTTTTATGAACAAGAAATAAACGTGACAATGTATAAGTAGACAATACATTTTACGACTGAGCAGAAAGCAGTGTTCTAATATCAACTGTATTTTCTTCAACACAACAGCAAATATAATACTCCATTTCACGATGAAAAAATCATATCTTCACACACATCTGTCTAGAATCATTCGTCCGAGAGTTAGGCGAGAACTCCACTGATAAGAACTAGCAAAAGTATGTTCATTTGACCCGACGCTTTTCAGACCCGGTGTTCTTGTCCACTCTTTGTTTTGGTTTATTGTCTGCTCATCCTTTGTCAAAGTATTGTTTGGTCCTCCAACCTCCTTTTTTTTCGACAATTTTTTTTTCTGTCACGCGCCATGTGGAAAAAATTAGAAAGGGGTAAAAATGTGTGAACTTTGGTACCTGCTTCTCATTGGTCGGTTTTTTCTATTTGAGCATTGATTTGTGTTCTTGGGGAAAAAAAAGAGATTGCATGCAAATCTTATGTTTCTATTACCGATGGACGTTCTCATGTGAACTTTTAAGAATTTTAGTGTTTGACACAGAGCGTGTGGGTTTATTAATGTGCTAATGTCTGGTGAACTGACACATTCATTCTATTTGTTACAACAAAGAAAATGAGAATGGGAGAAATAGAGAGAGAGGGGGAAAAAAGACAGACAGACAGACCAGACAGACAGACAGAGAGAAAGAAAGAAAAAAGGAAGGAAGGAAGACGGCAACAAAGAAAAAAATTCGTAACTTGTAAAAGCTAACGAAATCAAAGAAATAGATGCACTATTGTAAAGCAAATGTGAAACATGTCTCAAACTAACCTTGTTTCCAGTCTGAAATACCACCGTTTTACGTAAACAAGAATGGCACTTGCACGGACGAGCATTTTCCCGAAAGGTGAGACTCCTGTCTAGACCGATGTTTCATGTTTATGTGTCTGTCAGCCTGCCTGTGTGTCTGTCAGCCTGCCTGTGTGTCTGTCAGTCTGCCTGTGTGTCTGGCTGCTTGCCTGCCTCTCAGTTTGTTTGTCTTCCAATCACTTGCCTACTGGTCTCTTTGCCTGTCCAGCTGTCCACTTGCCTCTTTGCTTTAGTTTCTGTCAGTTTTGTTTCCCCCTTTGTGTATCTTTGTCACACTGCTTGAACATCTGTGCATACCTGCCTATTGGCAAGAAGCTTTAAAGTGTGCTGGAAAGCCAGTGTTCAGAGACCTTACCTCTCCTTCATGCAAATGTCACAATCCTTAACTACTAATCGTAAACTGTGCTGGCAGGATCAAGGTCATGACTCTTGAATGCCCCTCAGATATCGCCATTTTCTTTGCTCCTGCTACTTTCGTTGTTGTTGCTGCTGCTGGTGTAGCTGTCTCGACACGAACCTGCATCCGTAGGATGATCAGAGGCCTCAGGATTCAGTCGCCTAATAACAGATGTCGCACCCACTTAGCCACTGGACACTTTCAGTTGGGAATCTCTGTCGTTTGACGCCGGCTTTCCTTTTTCCTTTTTTTTTTTTTTTTTTTTTTTTTTGACCAAGTCCAGGTGGAACTGTTCTCAGCATTTGCCATTGCCTCTAGGGCCTTGATCCTTCCTTCCCATTAACCGACAGCCGTATCATGACGTCATTCCCAGATGTGCTACATCCACCTTGCTCCGAGACTCTACGGCGAGGACTTTGGCTCGGAACTCACATCCCCTTCAAACTGATAACCAGACCAGCATAGTAGTCAGTCTTGTAGATATGTGCTTTCTCCCATCCTGTTTTTAACACTGCACAATCGTTCAGTTAGAATTATGTTGTTCTGATGAACCTGAGTGGAGCACTGCTGTATCAGGTCTCAAGCCACTCTAGATGATAATTTGGGGGGCGTTCTTCCAGTCTAAAAAGTCTGCTGTGCGCCCTATTCCAAGCCCCACCCCCTTCCCGCTTCCAAACTCAGATGACGCAGCTGTTGTGGCCCGTGGTTGACAGGCTCTGGCCGTGCAGAGCATGGCTTTTAGAGCTTGTGGTCGTGGTGTTTAGGGTTATATTCAGACCTTGGATGATTCTCATCCTGTGTGGAGCTGTATGCCATATTTCAATCCAGTTGAGAGTCTTTGGAGTGAGCGTTTCTCACGTAGTCCTTGCTTCAGTTGGTTTTAGCTGGACTAGCTGCTAGATTCTCCTGGTACCCTTTTCTCTGTTTACTTACAATTTCCACTTCAATGAATCACCGTTTTCTTTTGTTTTACTGTGTTATCTTGTGTGCCACTTCAGAGGCATTTCTCCCATGATGGCTAATCCAACTCCCTGTTCATAGCCACACTAGTTCGCCCCGCCATAGCCCCAAATCAGCACTTGTCATGGAGCGGTCAGTATCAAGTCATCATGGGTCAACTCACCAGAGGAAACACTGCAGGGATGTGGGAATCACTTCGGTTGTATTCAGTATTCTAATCTAATACACATACAGGACGTCATCCCATCACTCTCAGACGATTTGACAGTCACATGTTTCAGCGCCTCTGCCTGACTTCTCATTGAAGGAATGGGTTGTTTTCAATCGCTTTACCCTGCCTTTGTTGTTTCAGCGTTTTTTTTCACCGGCATTTTCGCAGTGGGCCTGATACTTGGAGCCATGAACGTGTGGAAGGAGAGCCCACAATTTTACAGCAACAATCAACAGATGGTGCCATTTCGTATGTATGATTCGATTCATTGAATGAGTACAAAGAGTCGCTTCAGTGAAAACTATTTCTGATACTGTTGCCCTTAAATGGTCCAGGAAGTAGTATACTGAATCAGTTTTAGATGGATGTTAGGGATACCTTTGGGGGATACCATTATTCAGCAGTTATAAACCATTACGGACCTGATAGGAAATCGACGCATCAAAATGTGGCCAAGAAGAATGTGGAAACTGTTCCATTAATTTGTTAATTTAAAAAAAACCCAATACTGGTGTAGCCCCAGTAATTTATCAAACAACACGGTCCATTATTCAAATAGAACTGAAGACAACGGTCTTAAAACTTTTAAAGATCAATCCGAAACAGACATTGACACTGAAGTCTTATGCCATCTGTAGAGCATGAGCTTGAAAATGATTCTGGCGGAACCTGCTGTTCCTGTTGTCTTTGAAAATATTGACAAAAAATCAATTGGTCCAGATATCAAACACAATTTAAAAAAGATGTAAAATGGCGCTATATATTAGCTCTCCCTTCTTAGATGTTTTGCAAGTATTTATGTGAAGATGACTTCACTTGCATGGAAATTATTGCTTCTCTGAAAGTCCAGAAGACACCAGTAGAATTTTGCAGTAATCATTGTATAATTACAAACTTCAGTGAGCACATACCCGTATAGCTGAAGTTTGGTGTTGAATTCTCCGACTGTAGTTTTGGCTGAAGGGCAGTGGAGGAACATACACGAAAAAGATGCGCATGGCAGGACAGACATATTTTGCAGTTCAGGCCCATTACAAACATCATTCTTCATGTCGTCTTTATCTAATCACTTGACTGAATAAAGTTGATAAGCTGATTAAGCTGATTACGTTTGCAGAAACAAACAACAACACACAACAACACAGCAACAATAACATGGGAGGGTGAAGTTTTAGGCAAGGCTATGTTCATCCTTCCCCAAACTTCTGTTGTGGAATCGTGTGACAAATTTCCAGTTTCCAGGGTAAGCTCTAGATCTATCAATTTCGTTTTCTAATTTCATTTCCAATAGTATGCCACAAATTTGCGCCCATTCAAGGATGCAAGGGAGGTCAATAGATGTCCAACAGTCTGAGAGAAAGCTCTGCTGTTTGATAACCCAAGCATTGTCAGCAGCTAGGTATTACGCAGAACAGATTTTACTTGGATCTTCTAAGAGATGCAATCTCCCACTGCTTGACCAAACAATATCATGCTGAACAATTTTGTAATGGGAGAAAACAAGCGCACGCTAACAATTCTTCCGTCAGTAAATGATGACTTGGCGAAGATTTAATATTGATATGAAATTCTGTGGCGTTGATATGAAGTTAGTGACGTTAGTTGCGTGACTTTGGTATGACGTTGTGTGACAATAACATGAAGTCAAATGGTATAGGTATGGTGTTGTATTCCCTTCTGGTATAAAGTTGTGTGGCATTGGTAAGAAAATATGTGGCATTTACCTGAAAATTTGCAGCATTAGTATAGAACTGTGTGCCATTTTACAAGTTGTTTGGCCCAAGTATGATATCTTGTCTTCTTAGTACGAAGCTGTTTGCCATTGGTACGATGGTTTGTAGCATTGGTATGATGTATTGTGGCACTGGTATGATGTATTGTGGCATTGGTATGATAGTCTGTGGCATTGGTATGATGTTTTTTGGCGTTGGTATGAAGCTGTATGGCAATTGCATAAAATTGTGTGCCATTGGTGTGAAATTGTATGCCATTTTTTAGCATTGTGAAGTTGTGTGTGTTCTTAACATTAAGCTATTTGGCATTAATGTTAAGCTCATATGAAGTTGTGTGGCTTTGGTATGTAATCATGTGGCACTGATATGAAAATGTGCGGCACTGGTATGAAACTGTGTGGCATACACACGAAATTTTGTGGCCTTAGTATGAAACTACCTGTCATTAATGAAATTCTGTGGCAAGGGTATGGATTTGTGTGTTCTAAGTTTGGAGCGATCAGGCTTTGGTATAGGGTTGTGTGGCATTGTCATGATGCGAGCATATGTCATTGTACTGATTTGAAATGTGATGGTCATGATGTTCGCTCCTCAGCGAGAGCTCGGCCCTTCAACTGATGACTTCACGGGACAGCAGGAGGACCAGGAGGAAAAGGAAGAACCAGAGCTGGAAGAACTGCTGCAAATTTTACAGCACAGATTTCAAGTAAGTCACGTTCTCAAGCGACCCTCTTCTTTCCGCTGCCTCATTTCTCCACTCCTCCCTCTGCCTCCTCCCCCCCTCTCTCTCTCTCTCTCTCTCTTTCTCTCTCCCATAATAGCGCACGTGCATGCGTGCGTGCGTGCATGCGTGCGTGTGTGTGTGTGTGTGTGTGTGTGTGTGTGTGTGTGTGAAGAGAGAGAGAGAGAGAGAGAGAAGAGAGAGAGAGCCCATCTGTCTGTCTGTCTCTCTCTCTCTCTCT
Source organism: Conus betulinus (assembly GCA_016801955.1). NCBI lineage: Eukaryota > Metazoa > Mollusca > Gastropoda > Neogastropoda > Conidae > Conus > Conus betulinus. The sequence goes on from JADBJO010027620.1 coordinate 12,337, forward strand.
CTCCGAGTCTGAGCTGAGCAGTCGTCGAGTGGTTTGACGTGTTTGCGATTCGCTCCGTTCTTGGTTTTCTACTCTGTCTGTTTAGTGTTTACTAAAGGGCCTGTTGAGTGTTGGCGATTAGTTTGGCAGTAGGCTTACAGACTTATCGTTGTACAACAGTGGTGTTGGTTTTATTGGTGCGTTTGTCATCGTTTCTGCGAACTGCGACCTTTTTTTCCGCCACAATGGGTGTGGACATTGAGGCATACCGCAATGCGATCGGTACATTTGCACCCAAATTAGCCAACCTGTTATTGATGAAGAGAACTGGCAAGAGATCCCGTGCATCCCGTGAAGTATTCTGTGGCAAGGGTACACAGTGGATTGGACATCACGGTCTTTTTTGTGTGGCTGGGCCTGTTGACACTGATCGCGTATAGTGTACCGTTCTGTGTTTACAGCACCATGTGCACGGGAGAACTGTGTCAGTTTTTGGCATGAGAAACTCAGTGTCTCCACTGACTGTGAACAAGGATTCCCTTCCGCACCTTAGCTACCGTGACAGTTTGTCAGACAGGCCAACATTCTCTTTTTGTGACAGCGCGTTGTGCTACATATGACAGCCTTTCTGTACACCCACCGCCAGATCTGCGTTTCCTGTTGCTGCTGTCTGGACAAGTGGAAAACCACCCAGGGCCTAGCTCTATGGAAAACTCAAAGAAGGCTCCTGTTGACATACAGTGTAAACAATCAGAAAGAATGGAAGGCAAACTGAACAAGTTAACTGACATGATGAATGATACAAGATCCAATGTACAGCGCTTAGAGGACAATATCAACAAGAAATATGAACGTTTACAAGATCAGTTCATACAAATACAGAACGTTGTCTCCACGTTGCAGTCATCAATAAAGAAGACTAGTGAACAGCTGGGTCACATGAAAGAAGATCAGAGTCAGTTTGATTCCAGACTGAGACATCTTGAAGATGAACTGGAGAGCAGGAGCGCTATTCTCGGCGATCCAACTTGCTGCTGTATGGAATACGAGAAGGGGAAGGCGAATCCCACGATCGATGTATGGAGAGAGTGATTCAGCATCTGAATCACTATTTCCATCAGAAAAGCTGGACGATGGACGACATTGATAGGGCACACCGTCTTGGCTTACCATCTCCCAACTCCAGCAGGCCACGCCCGGTCATTGTGAAGTTTCACAGATGGACAGACGCTATGGTTGTTATGAAAGACCGTGAGGGGAAGAGCCAGATGCGGGACTCGGACGGCATACGAGTGGCAGGGGACCTAACGAGGCAGCAGAGGAACACCATGGCGCAGCTCCATCAGGAAGGCAAGCATGGCTACTATTCCAGAGGCAAGCTGATCGTCACAGAATCCCGAAGACGCCCAGACAGCAGTTACAGCCGTGACAACAGGCCCCACCCCAGTCTTTACCCCGATGATCGTCGCCCCTCTGTGACCACCCTTTTTCCCACCAGTGTCCCCCCGGCCCGTACCTACGCTGATGCTGTGGCACAAAGCCAGGACACCACAGCCGCCTGTCCCCATCAGATGGAAGATGCCGACGACGCCGGTCTCTCCGAGGATCACACGCAGGACACAACACCAGGCGAAGTGCAGCACCAGGCCAACGCAAACAGTCCACAACGTGCAGGAGACGAGGGCGACACTGCCGAGGAGGGTACCAGCTTCCAGCCATTCTCATTGCCTCCCCGTGGTCATGGTCAGGGCTCCCCTCTGAGGACTCCAACGGAGCAGTCATCAAGTTCAGCCACGGCAAAGAAAGATACCAGTGGAGGGAGGGGCGAGAGGAGGTCACGTTTGGTGGGGACAGCCACGTCCTGATTGCAATCAGCCACCCCCGGCGACACCTGTGCGAACCAGAAACCAGAGGTCTGCTCTCTCTGCGTCAAACCAAGCAAACACTTCCCAAGGACTGGCACCGGAACACACCAACTCAAAATTCTGGCATGCCGAATTCCAGTTGTGTGAAATAGCAAATCAGGCCATCGCCCTAGCTTTTGATCCTTTTGCCAACTTAATAGTTACGCAACAAATCTCAAACTGTTTTGAACTCGACGATAACTCTGATGTGTGAAATGTGGCAAACTGTAACGACGATAATGTGCATGCCGTCATTAGCGTCGATGATAATGACTGTGCTCCACTGTCCACTGTCCAAAGTGACTCGGTGTGACCGCTCTGACAGTGCTGTTGAATCAGTCTTGTTCGTCAGTATACATCAAAGACTACGTTTTGTGTCTTTTAATGTAGATGGCATATGGAGGATTGCGAAATGAACTTGATTTACCCCATTTTGTTGCAAAGTATGACTTTGTAATCTTATTGGAAACTTTTTCCTACACATTTCCTGATCATTTAGCTCCTTCACATGCAGCATATGTTTCACCTGGTATTAAGTATCAGACAGTGCACATGGTCGTCTGTCAGGTGGTGTTTTCCTTGTTCGAAAATCACTCAGTAAGTATGTACGTAGAGTTGAATGTGGAAATGGACAATATTGTTATTCTGAAAGTGTCCCACCAGCTCATGGGAACCATGTCTGATTGCTTGGTAATTGGAGTTTACATTCCCCCTGAAAAGTCGTCCTTATTACCAGGAAACGGACATTTATTATGGTGTTAGTCTGTTGGAAGACTTGCTTGCTCGATCTTGGAAATGATATATGATGTTGAGTTCCAATTGATTTGTGGAGATTTAAACTCACGAACTGGTTCCCTAAATTCAACAAAAAGGCAACATATCAACACGAATTTTATGATTTACGAGCACCTGTTGACAGGAGGATGCAACTAAGTCCCATGATAGATTACGTACGTCTTCAGATAGCATAGTCAAAAACCCTTTTGGTCGCTTGTTACTATCTGTATGTGACCAGTATGACTCTGTATCTTGAACGGATTGGAATCGAAGTATTTTTTTCAGGGGAATATACCTATATATCTGCAACTCGATGTGGTGTTGTGGATTACTGTTTGATTTCAAACTGTGGTTGCTAGAAAGATGTTATTGTTTTAACGTTGTTCCTATGCTTGAATCGAAGCATGTGGCTATCGAATAATCTCTAAATGTATTTGCTGATGCGGTCCTCCCCAAACTTAATTTTACCAATAAAGTCGTTTCAGTACGTATGTATAAATGGGACGAGAACAAGTATGAAAACGTTCTCTGACCTGATGCGTAATGAAAATGTGAAAAATATCATGGACGAAGCTGTATCACTTATTGAAATTGATATAAATCAAGCACTAAGCAAATTCAACGAATGCTTTACATATGCTGGTGAATGTATGAAAAAAAACTATGCATGTTGGGGTCAGAAAAGAGAAAAAGATGGTACGATCTTGAATGTAAACAGACTAGGACTCTTTTGCGCAGGAAACTGCACCAGTTCGGCAGATCTCACCTCGACATCGACAGAATAGCTTATTCCGAAAAAGAAGGCAGTACAAAGAGCTACTTGAATGTAAAAAGAAATCTTACAAGGAAAATGTTTTGCATTCCTTGCACGACAATTTGAACAATCCAAGAAAGTTTTTGGGATACAGTCCGTTCTGCATCACCCTCAGTTAGTGGACAAAACACAAATAACTAAAACTGAATGGTTCGAGCATTTCACCAATGTTTTCACGCCAGTGGCAATGACGGTAGCGATGTTGGTATCATTGAGGGTAATGAAGATGCTAACTTTGATGCTCATGATGCAGCCAAGTCACAATGTAACTGTGACACACCGAATGAGGCAATCACTACAGGAGAAATTCGGGAGGCAGTACGAGCACTCAAAATCCGAAAAGCTGCAGGTCCGGATGTCTCATAGGAGAGTTTTATAAATATAGTATAGAACATATTTTGCCTTTCCTATTGAAATTCTTTAACTACCTGTTTGATCACGGATTGTTTCCGGATGAATGGTCTTTTTCAATCATCCAGCCCCTACATAAAAAGGGTGACTTAAATATTCCTGAACAATTATCGAGGAATCTCGCTTCTTAATATTTGTAGTAAAAAAACTGTACAGTTTATATAAAACAAACGTATCTCAAGATGGATTGATGTAAATGGCATTTTTTGGCGAGGAGCAAGCTGGGTTTAGGGAAGGTTACTCCACAGCAGGCAGACCATGTTTTCACTATGTTCACTATGGCTCAAAAGCAACTTTTGAGGCATAGAAAACTTTACGGTGGCATTTATAGATTTCCGCAAAGCTTTCGACACTGTGTGCAGAGGGGAAATTATGGGCTGTTTTATGCAAGTCTAGATTGCAAGGCAAGATATTATTAATCGGCTCTAAGATCGATTTATAATGTCGTTAAAGCAACGGTACGTGTACATGGTGAATTAACGATTATGTATTTATGTGCCCACGAGGCTTGAAACAGGGAGAGGTGTGTGTTCACTAGTTCTTTTTCTTATTCATAAATGAGAAGCCTCACAAGAAACATAGTTAAATTTTGGCCAGCATGGTATCAAGTTGTCCCCAGACATTATCCAAATATTGATACTGTGTTATTTGCTGATGACGTGGCATTAACATCTGACACAGCATCACTGGCCTTCAGACACAGCTGAATATCTGTCTGATGTAGCAGAAAACGCCTGGGTCTTATTGTAGAATATGGAAAAATCAAATGTTGTTATTTTTCGTAATGGCGGACACTGGGCGGCGAATGAAAAATGGTTGGCTTAATGGAAATGAACTTAAAATTGTGAACATGTACAAGTACCTTGGCATTTATTTGTCAACAAGATTGATTTTGTGTATACAATGTCTGATCTTGCAGAAAGAGCCAAGAAGGGAACAGTAGCATTGATAAGAATGTTGTGGTCCATTGGTGGAACACTCACCTAAGATCTTTTTTTAAGCTTTTTTGATAGCCAAATACCAGCCGATCCTGACTTATGGATCTGAAATATGGGGTTTAGTTGAAAATCAAGAATTAATCGAGCAAGGTACCGCCTTGTTTTGCCATAAAACGATTGATGGGCGTTAACCCGAAATCGCCTAAACATTTGATATACGGCGAAACAGACAGATACCCCCCTATATGTTACACGAATTTGAAATGTATAAAGTTCTGGATTACGCCTTGTTTGCATGGATGACAATAGATATCCAAAGAAAGCTTACCATATGCTACTCAGCCTGCAGAGTCACAAACTATCACACTTGGGCATGTAAAATTAGAAATGTTTTGTATAGACTTGGGTTTGGAGTAGTCTGGGAACCTCAAGGGGTCGGAAATATGAGTATGTTATGGCAACTTTTTAAACAGAGACTTTGTAGATTGTTTTTCAACAGGATTGGCATGCGAAATTGGAGTCATATACTTTCTATAATGTTTATGCATCTTTCAGACAATCCCTGTCAATAGTACTCATTTTATGTCAAATTATGAGCATCAGGGTGCGTAACATGCATTCCGGGTTTAGAATTTAGGATTCTGTCCCCACTGAATTGTCATTTTTATGCAGTACAAAGTTGGCTCGAGCAGGGACGTTAACTGTCCATTTTGTACCAAAGTGCCAGAGACAGAAGTCATGCATTGCTTGTTTGTCATACATATGAAACTCTTCGAAAGAACTGATCCCCAAAAAGTACTACATCCGTCCATCTACGTTTAAATGTGTATTGCTACTCTCCTGCAACAACGAAATAATTGTAAGAAAAATGGCCTTATTTATTTTCAAAGCCTTAAAATTGAGACAAGAAAGAATGAATGTGGTTACATGCTGTAATACTGTGTTTCATTAACCTCACTCCATTGTATGGGTCTCTCTCTCTCCAAATAATCAGTTGAGCGGATTTAAACCAAGTAGATTAGTGTTGTGTGTGTGTGTGTGTTGTGTGCGTGTGCGTGTGTGGTGTGTTTGGTATGTGAGCGCGTGTTGTATGGGTTGATGAGGATGGCGTTCCACTTTGCTTTTCCAGATTACACTGGACCTAAAATCGATTGGAGAAGGGATATATGCCGTGCAAGTGGCAAGGGCAGTTAAGTTTTTTTATTCAATTCTTTCTTGACACTCATCCCCGCACCAGATCATGCCGAGCGGACCCCCCCACAGAAAGTGCCATTCTAAGCCCCCTCTAAGCTGGTAGTTTGCGCGGTTCGTAGACGGGACTCATACAGCGCTCAAGCGATTTTCATCCTGTTTGCTCTTTGAGGCAGCCTCAAGTGCACACGGACCGAACACCACTCGAGGCATGAAGAAGGCCCCGCCTGATAGCTTTAGACAGGGGGGGGGGGGGGGGGGGGGGGGGGGGGGGGGGGGAAGACGGGGGGGGGGGGGGGGGGGGGTCTGGTGATGGGGGGGGGGGGGGGGGGGGGGGGGGGGGGGGGGGGGGGGTGGGGGGGGTTGGGGGGGGGGGGGGGGGGGGGGGGGGGGGGGGGGTGGGGGGGGGGGGGGGGGGGGGGGGGGGGGGGGGGGGGGGGGGGGGGGGGGGGGGGGGGGGCAAGAAAAAAACAACCCCCATGGCCTTGTCGTCCCCACCAACATCATGAAGTGAACCAGAGTTCACAATGGAACCATTACCTGAGTTTGAGAGCAAACAGACGATGGGCCCCCATCCAGAACCAGACACAACCCCACTGGCAACGACAACACACTGCCACTCACTTAAAATGCAGACTTTGGTCTGTGGCCAATAGTGTGTGAAACGCACACTTAAACTGAAGCAATTGAACAAGCCATCATAATACAATCCAAAAAATTTCACCCATGGGCATTGTGTCCATCTGTGACAATAGTAGAAAAGAGGTCTGGCTAATGAAGACTGAAAAAACATGACGGACATTAACTTTGTGAAGAAATGAAGACAAGCATTATCTTTGTGTGAAGAATTGCAGACAACATTTAAGTATGTGAAGAATTGCAGACAGCATGCTAGGCTGTTGGGGGAGAAAAAGCAGTATATTCAAACAAGATCGCTTGTCACGAACTATCACACACACACACACAACACACACACACACTACACACACACACACACACAACACACCACACACAAACCCAAACAGGAGATTCAACTTAGAATAATAGTTTTCTTCTTAGTTTTTCTATCTAAATGTTAAATTCCCCATTTTCCCTCTTTTTTCAGTTTCGAACCATTTTTTTTTTCTTTCTGCTTGTCTTTGTCGTGGGGGCCTACATTCTCCTTACTTCTGCACCACCTTCTCCTTTCGTATGCATGTTTATTTCCTGTTCGCAAAGAACTTGAAACGTGAAATAACCACACAAATGATACGCCCTTCTCCATAGCACAAAGCCGTCCCCTCGTCTTCTATGTTAATCACAACTTTTTTTTTTCTTTTTTCACAAACGTGCGTGTGGGTTTTAAGTTGACTGCAATTATCAACAGTGTTGATACTTGGTATCCTGTTCAGCTGCTGTTAAAATTATAAAGCCTGTCCGTGTGTTTGTGTGCGCGTTTTGAGCGCGAGCGCCCGCGTGTATGTGTGTGTGTGTGTGTGTGCTGGTGTGTGTGTGTGTGTGTGCGTGGTGTGTGATGACAGGTACTTTCATAACTGTAACTTGTACTTGTACTTGTGGTCTATGAAATGCGAGACTAGCTCGGCAGGCTTTGAGCCCTTTCTTAACACAAACGAGAACGCCGTGTTTCAGTCGGACCCTGTTACAATGCCACCTGTCCACGGCAGTTCCCCTCCTCCCTCAAAGACAGGCTGCAGCAGATGCTGATCCGCACGTGCCACTATTCCTCACAATACCTCCATGCTCTGGCGTCAGCAGCCCGGCCCGTGACGTCACACAAGTACATTTTCGTCACAGGCGCGTCATCTAATCACTACAACGAAATGCAGGGGCTTCTGGACAACGTGTTCAAGTACTTGTTTCCCCGCATGAAGGGCGAGGATTACGCATTCGTGGTCTACAACTTGGGTCTCACGCCACAAAAGAAGAAACTGGTGAGACAATATGTCCAAACTCCTTTTCTCGGTTTCAAAGACCAATGCAAATCGTGGATTACTTTTGATATGAAAGAATATTCCAGTAACAAAAAGAGAAAAAATTGGTAGGAGCAGCAACAGTCGAATACAGAGCTCTCCTCTCTCTCTCTCATCTCTCTCTCTCTCCTCTCTCTCTCTCTCTCTCTGACTTACCTTGACTTCCTCTGGTCTGCCAACAAGTCAAATTCTCACAGTTCTGCTAAGTTTTGTCTGAACAAGAAAACTTCCAAAATGCCCGTTGAAGGTCTTCCACTAAATTTAGAACATATTATTCTGAACACCGTTCTGCGTAATATGACGTTATCGTCTTTTAAAAACTGATGGCAGAGGAAAATCAGACTATTGTTGTTCTTCCATTAAAAACGACGTCCGGTCTGTTCCTGCCAACCTCAGCCTTGTCTGTCACACAACAGCGACAGAAGTGACAACATCAATGGAGCTGCCTGTGCTGACATCTGGTCAGTTTTCTGACCACTACCCCTCAAATTGCATCTTCAAATGCATCAACTACACCGTCTGGCAATTTTTCTGGACACACATATCAACATGGCGCAGTGTGATATAGACAAGGGAGTCAGTAACTATTTTTCTCAAGTTAGAATTTCAAAAATGGCATTGATTTAGATAAAACAAAGCATTGATGAAGATTATGCTGAAGATCTTTCTGATGCAGTATATGTGAAGACAATAGCACCAGTAATTACAACACAGATTTCAACACAAATGCAACGCCAGATGCAAAAACCTGTCTAAGATAAAACAGTAGTTGTGATGCAGTTGTGATTGTAAGGGTTCCTC
>JADBJO010027621.1:0-5000 GCA_016801955.1 Conus betulinus
TCTCTCACCAATGTACAGAAGAAATATATGCGAGTCTTGTCCAAATAAAAGCACACGAATTCAAAGGAAATCTGCATCCATATTGATTGCCTGACTGACGAAAAAGAGTCATCTCTCCTTATGACACGGATCAAGATTTGTCACAACCTGTAACAAGAGTGGGAGCGCCAAGCGTGGGGGATGCCCGCCACATTTTGTCACATTTGTCACATATAATGGTGGGCTGCTGTCTACAGACATCATTGCTGGCCACTGTTTCGCATTTATACAGAGCTGATCAGATTTTTCACTGGTGCCTGGTTACTCACCGCATGAATCACTTTAAAACAAGCAAAAGAGACACCCCCAGACATTAAGTACTCCGTCCTGTACCTATGGAAAGAATAACAAACAAACAAACAAAACCCCACAGACATTAACACTTGTTGAGATCATAAAAGGAATTTTGGACACACAAAATAAACAATACCCTTAAAACTGAAAGGTGGGAAGATAAAAGACACACCTTACATTGCCTAGCTGGAAACAAAGGATAAACTGCATACAAAAATTACATAATTGAGCGGACAATGGGTGAATTATCTCACTACACTGACATGAACATTCCAGGAAGAGGAACATAAAGATATTGAATGCAAGTTTAAATCAAACTAGTCTTCAATTGAGATGTTAGGAATATAAAACGCATGGCCTATGCAGGCCAGTAATCAGAGGTACAGGTCCATACAGATAATTAAAAAGAAATATTCCAAAGATCCAACAGCTGGCCACCATTGCACTAGCCTGATTGGTTTGTTGAATGATTGCAGAACATACAAAACAAAAAATGATAATGAATGTACACCAGCATGCCTTCAATTTCCGGAAGGAAAATGGAGCAAAATATTGTTTGTCTGTCAGCAAGGTAAGCTTATGCGAAAGTTACTGAACCAGCTTCGAGAGAAGTTGCACAAGTTGGCAAGAATACGGAATGGCCCATGGGTGAAAATTGGAAACAGGGTTGGTTTGATCAAGAACTTTTTTAAAAATCACTTGATAAAGATGACAGGGCATTGTACTGTATGACAAGAAGGGAGTACAAAATTTAAATGAAAGAAAAGAGAAAATACAATGATTTGTTATTGAATGATCTTATGTCCTCGCTCAAAAATCATCAGTTATTCCGGAATGCTATATACAAGGTCTCAGGAAAGAAATCACAACCTGTGAATAGCATTGCAGTGCAAGACTGGTTCTTACATTTTAAGAATTTGTTAGAAAAGGTGTGAGCAAGAGTCCACAGTGATCAATGAGGAGATAAAGAGTGAAGAAAATACATATGATAGACTAATCTACAGAGAGGAAGTTTTACCAGCTATTAAGAAATTGAAACATGATAAACGTTACGGACCTAATAGTATCATAGGGGGGGTTTTTTTTTTTTTTTTTTTTTAAGAATTCTACTGAGTGTTTCTTAAGCTTCTCATGTAAACTGTTTAACGTTCTGCTTAATACTAGGATTTATCCCGAAGACCGGAAAGAGTCTGTAATATTGCCCTTGTTTTAAAAAGGGTGATGCAAATGATGCAAAACAATTATAGGGGTAATTCTTTAAGAAATACATGCAGTAAACTTTATAGTTTCATTTTTAATAACCAATTACATGAACGGATATCTCAGAATGATATAACGGGAGAACATCAAGCAGGATTCAAGAAAGATTATTCTGCAATTAATCATATGTTTAGTCGTTCAAAAACAGTTTGTAAAGAATTGGAAGTTGTATGTTGCATTTGTGGATTTTGAAAAAGCCTTCGATTCAGTTTCACGAAAATTGTTATAGGCTATTCTATTTAAAGAATGGAAGTAAGGGTAACCTGTATCGTTGTGTAAAGAGCGTGCATTGTGATGTGAAAGCTAGATCAGATCTGAAGCAAAATTATCCGATTTCGTCATTTATACTGAAGGAGTTAAACAAGGGGATGTTTGCAGTCCAGTTTTGTTTTCTTTGTTCATAAATGGATTAGCTTTGAAAATTATTCAAAACGGAAGCCATTGTATAATCTGTGACTTTTGTGCTTTTGTCTTGTTTTTTTTTTTTTTTTGTGACGATATGATCTTATTGTCTACAACTGTCGTTTGGTCTTCAAAGACAGCTGAATAGCTTGGTTTTTGCTGCAACCAGATTAGAATTAAACGTAAACATGAATAAGACCAATACTATCGTTTTCGTAAAGGTGAGTATTTGGCATGAAGTGAGAGATGGACATATGGGGGGCAATATATTGTTACAGTCAACACATATAAGTAACTCCGATTTAATTTCACAACCCGATTAGAGTTTCACTTTTGGATGTCAAGGTATTGCAAAGAGAACAAAGAGATCAATCACAGTTATACTTCATATTTTATATAAACTGAATTGTAATTGTATTTTGTTTTCTAAACGCTAGTTGACTCTCAGGTGCAGCCAATTTTGCAATATGGAGCGGAAATTTGGCACACTTGAGAAACTGTTGAAATAAAAAAATGTGCATCTGTATACTATGAATAAAGATCAAATGTAGACAATCGAACACCGAATGATTTAGTTTATGGTGACCTTGGACGATATCTGATTTATGTTAATTCGTTTTTGAAATGTAACAAATACTGGCTGAAAATAACGAGAATAGAAAAAACATCAAAACACCCTTTAAAGCTTATAAGATATTGCGAAACCTGGATTGTAATGGCAAGAAGACATGGGCTACCAATGTTCGTCAATGTTTTAATTCAAATGGCTTTGCTTATCGTTGGGATAACCAGGGAGTTGAACATATATCGCAGGGTTCTCGAAATGTTTTAAAGAAATAATAATTGACTGCAGATGGGAGGACTGGCATTATATTTATAGTAGAGACAGCTTTGCGCAATACAGACTCTTTAAAAGAAGTAAAAATCATGATAGAGCCGTACATCAAAATGAATACGAATGGATATACTAACAGCGCATCAAGCAAGTTTAGATTTGATGTTTCTGATATTGCTTGTCATCGTTTCAGGCACAGTACTGTTAGTAAAAACGAGCTGACATGCCACATATGAAAATCTGACCAAGGAAGATGAAATCCATTTCCGTTTTTTTTTTTGCTGTCCTGCTTTTCATGACCTTAGAGTAAAATTCATAAAGCTACCAGCCATTGTGGCGAAGTAGTTAGCGTCGTGGACTCTCGGCTGGGAGGTTATGGGTTCGAATCCCATCAGAGTCATGTGGGTTTTTTTCTGCCCCGACTGGCTCCTACCCAGAGTTGAGTTTGCTGCGGACTCAGTTGGGAAGACTGGGACGACACAGTCGAGTTTCATCCACTCAGTGGATGCGTTTCTGAGAGTGATGCTCAAATTTCCTGACCAACACTGCAGGTGCCTGTATCTCTCGGGCATGGTTGACGCTGGGATATATTATGAAAGGAAGCGTATAGTACTGCCCTGTCATGTAGTCTCAGACCGAAATGGAAATGCGTAGCATCATCTTTAATCATCCACATTCTCATCGATCAGCATAAAAAAAGTCTCAAATGCTGTGGCCCTTCATGCCCTGCTCACATGGTGACCTCAGTTTTGATGTCCTCTCCACGTCTGTGGCCTTGGTTTGGTTCCGTCGGGGTCACCGGTATCGGCGAGTCCGCGGGGGCTGTCGTTGGACGGACGTGGTGGGCGCCCTCCGGAGGGAGAGCTCACTCATGCCGTCTCCGCGACTTAGCATTATCGTCGTGAGTAGTGGGCTTAGTAGGTGGTGACCTGCGTATGTTAGATCAGAACAGGCGCCACTGAACACCACCTAAGTGACTCGGCAGCAGTGCAGTGTCTCTTCCGGTGGGGTTGCCTCTTGGATGACTTGACATTGACTGCTCCCTGTGGGATGGCGGTGCCGGGGCTGCGGTGGGGCCGACTGGGCTGTGGCTGTGAACGGGGTGTCGGAATGAGCGGCGTGGATGCACTGCCTCTGAGGTGGCGCAGAGGTTTTGACAGAAAAAAAATGAAAAAGAAATTCATAAAGCCAAAGTGTTATTCTGACCCATGTATTTTCAGAATGAACTTACTCCTAGCGTCGAGAAATGAAGACATTATCTTTAATCTTGCTATGTACATTCATGAGGAACAAAAGAGTACGTACTGTGCATTCTTGATATCATTGTATGATGCATATGTACTTGTTTTCTCTGTTCATTTTTTCATGATGACAATTGATATTTTATATATTATGCGTACCACCCCTTCATAATAGGTTATGGCCTTAATCTCAATAAATCTTCGCATTCGTATTCGTATTGGCATTTCTCTCTCTCTCTCTCTCTCTCTCTCTCTCTCTCTCTCTCTCTCTCTCTCTCTCTCTCTCTCTCTCTCTGTCTGTATTGTCTGTCAGTCTGTCCTCTCTCCCTATCTGTCTTCATTTGTCTCTGTCTTTTTGTCTGTCTGCTTGTCTGGTTGTCTGTCTTATCTGTCTGTCTGTCTGTTTGCCTTCTGTCTGACTGTCTGCTTGCCAATTTGTCTCATTTCTACATCATTTCTACAGTAACCACTCAATCGAAGTACACAATTACATCTCTTTTTAAATACGTGTTGCATAAATAATATGGTTGTCTGAGTGTTCAGATTGCAGGTTCCAACTTGGGTCTTATTCGGTGTTAAGAGAAAATAGGAGACATAAAATGTCCTACATCTAAGAGATCAGTTACAAAATTCTAAGGCAAATGTTGAAAAAACAAACAAACAAAAAAAAAAAAACACTTTTCGTTTTTAAAATTTTACCTATTTATGGAGAAGTAAATATTTTGCATCTGAAGGACCAACTACAAAATTGTAAGGTAACTGATGTTTAAAAATAACTTTTATCCTTTCTTATTTTTAAATCATTATTGCTATTATCATTATTTATTGCTGTTCCATTTTTGTTTAAAAGGGGTATTACTCTCACATCATATAGTCATCCATCACTCGCTTTCCAGTTATTCCTTACCCGTCAATTCTCCCCCCCCCCT
>JADBJO010027621.1:10000-21118 GCA_016801955.1 Conus betulinus
TGAAGATGAAAAAAGTAATTTTAGGAGCAAAAGTATTCAATTACAATAGATGCTATTCTGGATTAATGAATCAAAAGCCGTTTAAAAATCTATATTCTGCAACTTAACAGGCATCGTGTACATTTTCACGTTGTCAATATTTAAAAGAGATAAATTAGATCATGTAATGATCAGAAAAAATTACTCCCATTTATCTGTTCAAAATAAACATGTTTGATCTCCATGCACGATCCAGAGCAAATTATTTGGTATTCCATTTGCTATGTAAGTGATCCTGTCGTATAAACTATTCATTAGAATGTCTTTTTTTTATCTATCCAGGTTCGTCATTGTTTGCAAGACATAGAATCTTTTTTTTTTTTTTTTCTGCACACAAGTTTACGAAATCTGCATTAAGCAGTTGAAAGATAAACAAGGTACCCTTTTTTTAAAACTATAAACTCTGGCAAAAAACACATTACTTTTAACGGACAGAATCGTCACTTTTACTATCTCTAAGGATTTCCCTGTTGATTCAAATAAAGCATATCCTTACATAATTCAAAGTTTGAGTATTGTTTTCTTTTCTCTTTCAGGATAGGATTCATTTCACAGTGAAATGACATCACTTAAGAGTCGAGCGTGGTCGAACGGGTTAACATTCAGCTGGCACTGATTGACCTGACACTAAATCCAATTTTGTGCATGACTGTATGATATGCATAATACCATGTTTGATGCCAGGTCACTGATCAGAACATCTTTTACACAACACAAATACAATTCAACCTTTTCCAGGAGATAGTTTGTAGAAGTAATCAAACAGGCGTAGTGTATGTAACTCCAAAGCAACTCTCTGGCAAAACGTGGGTAACTCCATGACAGTGAGGACTGAGATCCATTGAGATGGCTGTGGAAGAAAAAAAAAAAAAACAACAGCAGACATGTGCTTTCTGCATGATTCAAGGCACAGAGGGATCAGAAGGAGACGATTTCAGATGCCGTTTTAGAAGAGATAGGGAGCGGGTGGAATATCAGCAGCAGCACAGGCGATTTCAACTGGCTTGACGGGAAAGAACAGGATTGGTCAAGATAGCAGCTGCATCCAGTGTTCACGAACTGCTCAGCCAGGGAGGTTGAAGACAGGTGACCTGAAGACTGACCTTTGAGGAAACCTGATGATCGAGGCATAGGCACCACTCCACGTGCTGCTAATTAGACTACTGTCTGATAGGCTAGATCGGGGAATCGCAAATCTTGATTTAAGGCTGTAGTTGAAAACGCTTAGAGATAGGAATTGGTCTTCTAATTTCTATTCTTCATAGTTTTGCTGTGCATGCGCATTTTGTAAATTTCAAGAAATGTGCCTAAATGTGTGTGTATGAGAGGTGGGATAGGGGTGGAGGGTGGATGGCGGGTGGCTGTGGACGATCACGATATTTTGAAATGAGAAAGAATGTGTTGGACCCAAACTGTTTCTCTGCAGTGATCATAAGTGTTCAAAACTGAATGCAGTATTCCAGTGCCATCATTTACATGTATTCATAGACATCTTTTTGTTTTGTCTCTTTGTTTTGTTTGTCTGTGCAGAACTGTACACCACAATCGCCCAAAAAAAGATTTTAAAGAAACTTGATAATGAAATGTAGGGTAGGGACGAACACATCAAAGTTTTTAGTCGAATCACTATATAATCATCAAATGAATTATCCTGGAGCTTTGCTTCCGAATAATGCACTTTAAACTGGTTTCAAAAGAAAAGCATAACAACGTTTCGGGCAGATATGATTTGAACAATCATGTACAATGGTGGTTGTTATTTTAGAATACCTACAGTTGTGTAGTCCATATTACTGTGGATTAACTAAACCAACTATGATTGGTCTCACCCACACCTTCATCTTCGTATGAGACGTTATCTCTGTCTCTCAAGCTTGGTCTTCCCATGTGTGTAAGTTTTGTCTGGCTCCATATTCCCCTTTGTCTGTGTTCCGCCTATCTGTGTTTGCCTGTGTCTCTGTTTCCCCTGTTGCTATATTCCGCCTTCCCTCAGCCCAGTTTATGTGTGTTCGTATGATTTTGCTGTTTTCATTCTAGTAATAAAACGAACGACGAAATGTAGTTGGCTCTCAGATGATTATGTTAGGTGTAAAGTTGGTGGTGGTGCGGGTGAGGGTTGAAGTTTTGATGGATCAATAGCACAATGCTAGTGAATTATTTTCATTGTGTTTTTACGCCCAGCAATTTGAGATAGAGGAACAAAGACCAGGGAGAATATAGGACTGGTGTAACTCAGAGCCAGGGAACATAGAGCTGGTGGAACATACATACTAGAAATCATAGATCTAGGGAACATAGAGCTCGGGCGAACGTACTGCCAGGGGAATTTAGGACCAGGAGAACTTAGGTCTATGGAGATGTAAAACCCAGGGAATACATAATTGAGGAAAATATAACCGGAAAACAATAGATCTAGAGGGACTTGGAGTCAGGAAAACATACAGCCTGGGGAACATAGACCTAGGGGACATGCAGTCAGGGGAACATACAGCTAAAGGAACATACAGCTTGGGGAACATAAACCGAGGGGGATAGGAAGTCAGGTGAACAGCTGGTAGAATATGCAGGCAGGGAGCATAGACCAAAGGAGATACAGAGTCAGGAGAACAAATGGTGGGGGAAAGCTAAGTCTTGGGAACGTAGGCCGCTCGGGAAATATATATTGGGGGGAACATACAGTTGGTGAAACACGGATATTGGTAGAAACATAGCTTTGGGACCATACAGCCAAGAGAACGCAGATCTATGGGGGGCATAGAGCCAGTGGAACAAAAGCCTGGGGGGAACATACACTGAGAAGAACATAGGACTAGGAAGACATAGAGCCAGAAGAACAAAGACCTGGAGGAACATACAACTAGGATAACATAGGTCTAGGGGGGACATAGAGCCAGTGAACAAAGGCCTAGGGGACCAAACAGCATGGAGAACATAGGTCTAGGGGGACATAGAGCCAGTGTACAAAGGCCTGGAGGAACATACAGCTAGGAGAACATGTGGTCTAGGGGACACAGAGCCAGTGAACAAAGGCTTGGAGGACCACACAGCCGAGGTATCCTAGACGTGGGGCCATAGAGACAGCAAAACACAGGGCCTGATGAACATAGAGCCGAGGGCTGGGGGGGAACGAACAGGCAGGGGTACATAGCCCTAGGAAAACACGGTGTGAAGGGATACATAGGTCTAAAGGAATATAGAGCATGGCGACAAAGACATGGAGCCCCTCTGTTACGTTACTACCTCTATCATGGTCATGTTTTTCAAGCGTGTCTACAGGTTTGTCTGTAGACGATCCATTACATGCTGGTGCCGATCCATGAAAACGGATCCGGGTCAAATGACCGACTCAGAATCTGTTCATATTCACTGAAGGAAAGAAACGCATTTCCACAGGGATATGAACGCAGTGAAGGCTGGATGCATGGTTCCTGAGGCCTTGACAGAGGGTATGCACTCCCTATTGTCCATCTACTTTTTCATTTCCCACTCATCATCCATCCCATCTGCATACTGTGATGTGCTAACTCACATCTTCAGGTGGTCAAACGTCTATGAGCTGAAAAATGGAAGAGTTGAAGGATGTCAATCCATGAAGTAATGCAGATGGATGTCCAGATTTTAAATCAGCCAAGCAAAGAGTCTATGCACAATATATAAACATTTTCAGTTCAGTTTCACATTGTTTATAATTTCATTCGACTGGAGACAGGGCAATGACATTTGACCAAATGTAAATAAGATATCGAAGAATTGTTGCTGAAATAAACTTTTACTCTACATGAAACTATTAAAACCACCAAGTCGTCTGTAGAGGTTATTGGGTTTCTCTTTGAAATATCAAACTCTTAAAGAGAAATCCAGAAACATTTCATGAGAAACGGAGAAGATTTTGATTATGCATTATATCAATAAAGTAACCTAAAATTGCTAAGGATACAGATGAGAACGAATCATATTGTAAAATTATTAGATCTACCTTGAACAGGTGATTAATACAGTCTGTAAATTTCAGCACTTTTATTGCGTGTTTCTTACATATTTTTCCAGTATCAGTGGCTGTGTGGCTTTAAAATCATATATCCCTTGCAAGCAAAACTACTTACTTCTCTTTAGGATATGTCACTTCTGCTGCTTTGCTCCATCTGGAACAAACTGACTGTAGAGTATCACCTAACCTTAATATATCAGCTGTGGACGAGTTGTTATGGTGAACAAATCTGACGTTTCTTTGAATCTCCCTTTGTGACATTCTGGATAGAGATTTTTCCAATTACGTCATAAAAAATCATTATCAATTTTGTTTTGTCGACGTCACACAATTTTTTTTTTCCAATTTCATTTGATTTCTAGTCAAACCGTTCACATTAAAACGAAATCTTGATGGAAGATAAGAAAGGGGACATTGCACCCACAAAATCCCCAACACGCAAAATTTGCGACACAATCCCGTTCGTCCTTCCCATCTTCAGCTGTGGGTGATTCCAAGGAATTAATATCAAACGTCAGGTTCTAAACAGGAACCCCCCGCCACCCCTCCACCACACTGCCAACTCCACATTCCCCCCAACCACACAACCCCCTCCCTCAACCCACCCAGTCACTATGGAAGGTTTGTAAACCAGCATACGTGTCTTCTCTCTGATGATATCCCCCACTCCCCATCACCGATGTATGATAGACAATAACTCATCGCAAGCACGACTGTGTAGGGCGAAAGAACACACACAACACAACACAACACACACACACACACCACACACACACACACACACACACACACCACACTCTCTCACACACATCACAACACACACAACACACCTCTCTCTCTCTCCTCTCTCTCTCTCTCTCTCTCCTCCTTCACACACACACAGAAGTGAGTGAGAGGAGAGATGGGAGAGAGAGCAGCAGATAGACATACGACGGACAGACAGACAGAGACATGCTGAAACAGACAATCAAACAGTGTGCGTGAGTGAGTGGTGAGTGAGTGAGTGAGTGAGTGAGTGATTGTGTGTGTTGTGTGTGTGTGTGTGTGTGTGTGTGCGTGAATGTGTGTGTGTGTTCACAGTGTTTCAGAGAGAGAGAGAGAGAGAGAGAAGAGAGAGAGAGAGAGAGAGAGAGAGAGAGAGAGAGAGAGAGAGCCTATTGCCTTGTTGCTATATTTGCACACGCCCGGTAAGTACGACCTTTGTTTATAGAACGTGCAATCTATTTGCTTTCGTTTTTGTTTGTTTGTTTGGGTTTTTTTTTTGTGGCATCAGTTCTCGGAGCAATGGAGCACCTAAGGTGGTGATTTTTTTTTTCTTTTCTTTTTTTTCTTCCCTAAGGCCAAAACTCCACCTCTTCATTTTTGGTGCTTCACACTGTCCTCTTCATCTGCAAAAAAAAAAAAGCGGAAAAAAACAAAACAATTCCACTACTAGTTTTTTTTTTTTTTTTTTTTCTTTTTTCTTTTCTTTTCTTTCCCCAACCAGTCTCTTACACACCATGCATAGTCTGTATGTTCTCTTACAATGGACATATTTTTGCTGATTTTAGTGTTTTGGCAATTGATACAAAGTGTCTGGGTTTGGGCACACTCACTCTGGTAATATGTTGCATTATACGAAAACGGAACCAACATAGATGACATAATGGACATAATTAATACAGTTTTTCATTTAGTTTTTACACATACACCCGCACACACACTCTATACTACTAGACATATACTACTGAAAATAAACCATGTTGAGATTATTGCAAAGATGTGTATAAGTATTTATTAAAAAAAAAAACAAAAACAACAAAACGGAATCTAGGCTGCCAATTTCAGTCATATTCGAAAATCAGTTTGCAACTGAGGAAAATATAAAGTGATCTCATACATGCATTCACCCTTACGCGCGCGCGCGCGCGCGCCACACACACACACACACACACACCACACACACACACACACGCACAGAGAGAGGAAGGGAGCGAGGAGCGAGGGGGGGGGGAGGGGGAGAGAGAGAGAGAGACGTATACATAGTTACAAATATATTCACGTGTTTGTGAATTTTGCGTGCGCGCACATAAACCACACACACTTACAGGTACACACACATATACACGCACGCACACATACAACACACAGTCTTTGCGACGTTTTTTTCATGAAGAAAGTGATCCCAAGGTAAATATCCCTTTTCGTTCTCCACTCCTCTGTACTTTCTTGCACTCTTTCGTTTTTTCGTATGTGTAAGACTGCTGCACGTGGGGAAATGTGGAAAATGAGGGGGATCATGCATATTTTCTTTTCACTATAAGATTGGCTTCATCGAGGAAGAGACAACTGGTAAGACGACATGTAACAAACTAAATCCCTAAATTCATTTAAAAGACGCCGTCTCTGTAAGTCTGTCTGCCTGTTTGTCTGCCTAACGGTCTGTCTGTCTGTCTGTCTCTGTCTCTCTTTTTTTTTTTTCTTTTTCTCCTCCTTTCTCTCTATCTCTCTCTCTCTCTCTCCATCTCTCTCTCTCTCTCTCTCCTCTCTCTCTTTTGGGGTGGAGTGAAGTTGGATGGATGTGGGGGGAGGGGACGGGTGTGGGAACGGGGTGGGAGGTGAGTGGTGATGTGTGGGTGTTGGGGTGGGTGGATTGTGGTGGTGGTGGTGTGATGTGAACGAAACGCTCACGCGCTTGTTTGGGAGAAAGGAGGGGGGGGGGGGGAAACAGGCAAATAGGGACCAACGACATCCTTTTCAGGCATGTGGTATCCAGAATTGTTTGCTTACGCATAGTTTTTTGCTTTGGTATCGTGTCGTTTGTATCAATTTTTTAACAGGCAATTACCATTTTAAGCATATTTGAGAGAGAGGGTGTAGGGGGGGGGGGGGGGGAGCGAAGAAAGTGTGTGTGCGGGTGTATGTGTAAACCTAATGAAAACTATATTAATTATGTCCATTGTTTTTTTTTGTTTTTTTCCGCTTTTTTTTTTTTTTCAGATGAAGAGGACAGTGTGAAGCACCAAAAAATGAAGAGGTGGAGTTTGGCCTTAGGGAAGAAAAAAAAAGAAAAAAAATCACCACCTTAGGTGCTCCATTGCTCCGAGAACTGATGCCCACAAAAAAAAACCCAAACAAACAAACAAAAACGAAAGCAAATAGATTGCACGTCTATAAACAGGTCGTACTTACCGGCGTGTGCAAATATAGCAACAATAGGTCTCTCTCTCCGTCTCGCTCTCATCTCCTATAGCCTCTCACAATAGGCTCTCTCTCTCTCTCTCTCCCTCTCTCTCCCACCTCTCTTCTCTCTCTCTCTCTCTCTCTCTCTCTCTCAAATGTGAACACACACACATTCACGCACACACACACACACACCACACACACACACACACACACACACACACATCACTCACTCACTCACTCACTCACTCACTCACTCACTTACTCGCTCACGCACACACTGTTTGATTGTCTGTTTCAGCATGTCTCTGTCTGTCTGTCCGTCTGTATGTCTATCTGCCTCCCTCTCTCTCTCTCTCTCTCTCTCCTCTCTCTCTCTCTCACTCACTCTGTGTGTGTGTGAAGAGAGAGAGAGAGAGAGAGAGAGAGAGAGAGAGAGAGAGTGTGTGTGTGTGTGTGTGTGTGTGTGTGTGTGTGTGTGTGTGTGTGTGGGTGTGTGTGTGTGTGTGTGTGTGTGTGTGTTGTGTGTGTGTGTGTGGTGTGTTTCTTTTCGCCCTACACAGTCGTGCTTGCGATGAGTTATTGTCTATCATACATCGGTGTGGGGAGTATCATCAGAGAGAACGTATGCTGGTTTTACAACCTTTCCATAGTGACTGGGGTTGAGGGAGGGTGTGGTGGGAGGGGAATGTGGAGTGGCGTGTGGTGGAGGTGGCGGGGGTTCCTGTTAGAACCTGACGTTGATATTAATTCCTTGGAATCACCCACAGCTGAAGATGGGAAGGACGAACTGGATTGTGTCGCAAATTTTGCGTGTTGGGGATTTGTGGGTGCTGTCCCTTTCTTATCTTCCATCAAGATTTCGTTTTAATGTGAACGGTTTGACTAGAATCAAATGAAATTGGAAAAAAAAATTGTGACGTCGACAAAACAAAATTGATAATGATTTTTTATGACGTAATTGGAAAATCTATCCAGAATGTCACAAAGGGAGATTCAAAGAAACGTCAGATTGTTTTTCACCATAACAACTCGTCCACAGCTGATATATTAAGGTTAGACTCTACAGTCAGTTTTGTTTCCAGATGGAGCAACAGCAGAAGTGACATATCCTAAAGAGAAGTAAGTAGTTTTGCTTGCAGGGATATGATTTTAAAGCCACACAGCACTGATACTGGAAATATGTAAGAAACACGCAATAAAGTGCTGAAATTTTACAGACTGTATTAATCACCTGTTCAAGGTAGATCTAATAATTTTACAATATGATTCGTTCTCATCTGTATCCTTAGCAATTTAGGTACTTTATTGATATAATGCATAATCAAATCTTCTCCGTTTCTCATGAAATGTTTCTGGATTTCTCTTTAAGAAGTTTTGATATTTCAAAGAGAAACCCAATAACCTCTACAGACGACTTGGTGGTTTTAATAGTTCATGTAGAGTAAAATTTATTTCAGCAACAATTCTTCGATATCTTATTTACATTTGGTCAATGTCATTGCCTGTCTCCAGTCGAATGAATTATAAACAATGTGAACTGAACTGAAATGTTTATATATTGTGCATAGACTCTTTGCTTGGCTGATTTAAAATCTGGACACTCCATCTGCATTACTTCATGGATTGACATCCTTCAACTCTTCCATTTTCAGCTCATAGACGTTGACCACCTGAAGATGTGAGTTAGCACATCACAGTATGCAGATGGGAATGATGAGTGGAATGAAAAGTAGATGGACAATAGGGAGTGCATACCCTCTGTCAAGGCCTCAGGAACTATGCATCCAGCCTTCACTGCGTTCATATCCTGTGGAAATGCGTTTCTTTCCTTCAGTGAATATGAACAGATTCTGAGTCGGTCATTTGACCCGGATCCGTTTTCATGGATCGGCACCAGCATGTAATGGATTCGTCTACAGACAAACCTGTAGACACGCTTGAAAACATGACCATGATAGAGGTAGTAACGTAACAGAGGGGCTCCATGTCTTTGTCGCCATGCTCTATATTCCTTTAGACCTATGTATCCCTTCACACCGTGTTTTCCTAGGGCTATGTACCCCTGCCTGTTCGTCCCCCCAGCCCTCGGCTCTATGTTCATCAGCCCTGTGTTTTGCTGTCTCTATGGCCCCACGTCTAGGATACCTCGGCTGTGTGGTCCTCCAAGCCTTTGTTCACTGGCTCTGTGTCCCCCTAGACCCATGTTTCTCCTAGCTGTATGTTTCCTCCAGGCCTTTGTACACTGGCTCTATGTCCCCCTAGAGACCTATGTTCTCCATGCTGTTTGGTCCCCTAGGCCTTTGTTCACTGGCTCTATGTCCCCCTAGACCTATGTTATCCTAGTTGTATGTTCCTCCAGGTCTTTGTTCTTCTGGCTCTATGTCTTCCTAGTCCTATGTTTCTTCTCAGTGTATGTTCCCCCCAGGCTTTTGTTCCACTGGCTCTATGCCCCCCATAGATCTGCGTTCTCTTGGCTGTATGGGTTCCCCAAAGCTATGTTTCTACCAATATCCGTGTTTCACCAACTGTATGTTCCCCCATATACTATATTTCCCGAGGCCCACGTTCCCCAGACTTAACTTTCCCCCACCATTTGTTTCTCCTGACTCTGTATCTCCTTTGGTCTATGCTCCCCTGCCTGCATATTCTACCAGCTGTTCACCTGACTTCCTATCCCCCTCGGTTTATGTTCCCCAAGCTGTATGTTCCTTTAGCTGTATGTTCCCCTGACTGCATGTCCCCTAGGTCTATGTTTCCCCAGGCTGTATGTTTTCCTGACTCCAAGTCCCTCTAGATCTATGTTTTCCGGTTATATTTTCCTCAATTATGTATTCCCTGGGTTTTTATCTCCATAGACCTAAGTTCTCCTGGTCCTAAATTCCCCTGGCAGTACGTTCGCCGAGGTCTATGTTCCCTAGATCTATGATTTCTAGGATGTATGTTCCACCAGCTGTATGTTCCCCTGGCTCTGAGTTACACCAGTCCTATATTCTCCCTGGTCTTTGTTCCTCTATCTCAATTGCTGGGCGTAAAACACAATGAAATAATTCCCTAGCATTGTGCTATTGATCCATCAAACTTCAACCCTCACCCGCACCACCACCAAACCACTTTACACCTAACATCTGAGAGCCAATTACATTTCGTCGTTCGTTTTATTACTAGAATGAAAACAGCAAAATCATACGAACACACATAAACTGGGCTGAGGGAAGGCGGAATATAGCACACAGGGGAAACAGAGACACAGGCAAACACAGATAGGCGGAACACAGACAAAGGGGAATATGGAGCCAGACAAACTTACACACATGGGAAGACCAAGCTTGAGAGACAGAGATAACGTCTCATACGAAGACGAAGGTGTGGTGAGACCAATCATAGTTGGTTTAGTTAATCCACAGTAATATGGACTACACAACTGTAGGTATTCTAAAATAACAACCACCATTGTACATGATTGTTCAAATCATATCTGCCGAAACGTTGTTATGCTTTTCTTTTGAAACCAGTTTTAAAGTGCATATTCGGAAGCAAAGCTCCAGGATAATTCATTTGATCAAGATCTATTATAGTGATTCGACTAAAAACTTTGATGTGTTCGTCCCTACCATACATTTCATTATCAAGTTTCTTTAAAATCTTTTTTGGGCGATTGTGGTGTACAGTTCTGCACAGACAAACAAACAAAGAGACAAAACAAAAAGATGTCTATGAATACATGTAAATGATGGCACTGGAATACTGCATTCAGTTTTGAACACTTATGATCACTGCAGAGAAACATTTTGGTCCAACACATTCTTTCTCATTTCAAAATATCGTGATCGTCCACAGCCACCCGCCCATCCACCCTCCACCCCTATCCCACCTCTCATACACACACATTTAGGCACATTTCTTGAAATTTACAAAATGCGCATGCA
>JADBJO010027622.1:0-21118 GCA_016801955.1 Conus betulinus
GACTGGTGCTGAGCGCGTGAGGACTGCACAATGGACCAAGGTAGCCGATACAAACCTGTCACGCGCCGGACCCTAACTCGAGTACTGGAGGGTTAAAAGTGATAAAAAAAAAAAAAAAAAAAAGAGCATGAAGCAAGACCAAGTGTTGGAGAGAAAGAGAGCTCCGGGGACAAACTGGGGACCTAGAAGGGGCACAGGGACCTTGTGTTAAGTGGCAGAAGGAGAAGAGAGCGAGAGAGAGGGAGAGAGAAGAAGCAGCATTAAGGTGGGGGGTATTGCAGAGGCGGCGGTAGGGGACAAGGAAAGGGGCCGACGAGGAAAGGGCTGGGGTAAAAGGTGGCTGGCGGGACCAACAAACATGATGTAGAGGATGCGAAACAGGGGTGGAGGGAGATGGGAATTAACATGGAACAATGGGCAATAGGACCGTAGGACTGAAGAAACAACTACTCCACACAAACGGGTCTGTGTACAATTGAAAACTGCGGCTACTAATGGATTGCTGGCCACATGCCGACCTTAGAATGCCGAATGTCTCGGCTTAGGGAGTCGTCACGTGTTCTGAGTTGGGGATAAAAAAAGAATGAATCTACATTATCCCTCTGTCCTTCCACCGAACTGCTATGGCCTTTCACTGCGATTACATGTTTCAATACAGATGAGTCAAATATAGGCCAAATTATCTCTTTTCGCCTTCTATCAGCGGATGGCCCCGGTGTGTTGCATTGCAGCTTCATGGCTTGGCAGACGCTGGTAACATCGCACATACAACTGCCCATTCCTGCCACGCATGTGTAGTCCTTCGTTTCTCTCTTCCGTGAAATTAGAATTGAATGTCATTTGCATACAGAGAAATTGGTGGTGATCTAAGGGGGTAATTGCTTTGCGTTTTTCCCTGTGGGAAGGTCCCCAGTTTTAATTAGAGATGAAATCCCCTGTGTGATGAATAATAGTGATGCACTTTTTAAAACCGGTAGTACACAGGAATAAGCATAATAATATAGGATGAGATGATAGTAATGGATAATAATAACATATTGTTTTACTACTACTCTACTGCTATTACTATTATTATCTCTATAGTAGTAATTAGTATTAGCAGTAAGTAGTAGTAGTAGTATAGTATAACATTGTTATTACTACTATTTCAAGTTCTTGCTATTATTATGGTGATTATTAATCTGATTGTTGTTGCTGTCCATTCCATTTACTGTTGTTCTCATCATCGTTAATGCCGCTGTCAAACAGTTTCACTTCTGTCGCTCCTTTACTCTGCTCTTTCAGGCTCTGTATGTGACAGAAGCCCTCAACAGAGAGGAAGAGAAGACGAGACAGAGAGAGAGGAGAGAGAGAGACGGGATAGAGAGAGAGGAGAGAGATTGAAAGACAGACAGACATCAGACAGACCCCAGAGTGGACAGAATCCCAGATTGTTAACCCCTAACATTCAGCGGTACCAGCTCGTTCCCTTTAAAAATTGCCGTGTGACAATGCCACACCGTGGAATTGTTCGGTTTCACGAAGAACAAATGTCAGTGTGTCTGTCAGTCTGTGTGAGGCCTACATCTTGCTTGCACAGCCAGTTTCAATGCGTCACGCTAGCTCTTCTTGTCAGACGGTAATTGGTGTGGTGACATCGACCGTGGATGGCACTGTGTCTTCTTCGTGATTTTCCGAGAGAAACCACTCTGCCTAAGAGGCCGGTTTACCAATCATCATGCAAAACATCAATATGACTTTCACATGATGTTCTCCATTCTGGCCTCTGGGTCATGGGAAAGCCATTCATGAAAATTCATGTTAATTTGGGGACTTAGCATCAAACTGTGTGTATACGCGAAACAGGTTGTATGTGATTTCTTTCCTTATTCAGATTTTATTTACATTTTCAGTTTGTTGCAAAACTTACTAACCGTTTTGAAGTACTACTCGTTTCGTTTATGTCTTTAAAGAAGAAAACACGATAAATACGCAGGGCTAACACGTCATATTTCTGAAAATTAACATAACTTTGAATCCAAATATTCAAAGAGGAAGCGACGATTTAAAGTGGAAAGTCGAGTTAGTGTGACTTAAAGGTTCTCGTTGAACTGTAAAACATACAAAGTCGAAAATCAAGTTAACATAATTTTTTGTTCACAATGGAGTGACTGATGGCGAGAGAACGAACAGGCAAAAATTTAGAAAGAGAGGGGGTTAGTTTACCGCCAAGTACATTAACAAACAAAGCACAGGACAAGACACGATGCATTTCGACCTCTTGGGTCTTCTTCAGGCAAAAAAAAAAAAAAACAGATCACATTTAACATTTAGGACAGTACAAACAAAGAACAGAGAATGACTTATCTGTCCATGCCAGACGTCTGGCGGCCCAGGTTTTTTTTCCTGAACACATGGACAGATAAGTCACTCTTCGTTCTTTGTTCGTACTGTCCTAAATGTTAGATGTGATCGAAACGAACTGGGGGGGGGGGGGGGGGGGGGGGGGAGGGGGGGGGGTTGCCTGAAGAAGACACCAAGAGGTCGAATTGCATTTGTGTCCTTGTCCTGTGCTTTTGTTTGTCAATGTCCTTGGGGTAACTGACCCCCTCTACTTTCTAAATCAAGTTAACATAGTCTGGCTCCACAACGTCCTACTATATACGACTAGTCATGCTGCCAGTTTAAAACAACAAACCAGACTGTGCATGTGACAGTAATGTATTCAAGTACTACTGCAGCTCAGCTGAAGGCCAGTCTGCATTGAGCACTCCTGAAACTGCCCTGAGAATGAATCAGTGAACGTGCTACTGAAAACAATGCATTGAAAACCATGACCATACCATGGCCATCATAGCATGCAGTATGAGTGCTGCCAGAACGGATAGTAGTATACAGTGTTCATTCATTCAATCTTAGTCTCAGACATACCGACAGTCGAGGCGAAGATGAGTTTGGTGTTCGTCAGAATACATCATCATGAACAAGAAGTGCAGGTTGGTAAGTAGCACGTCTGTAACTCTTGTGCAAAATATCTGATGTGCTGATAGCTTTTGAAATCGTTCTTTCAATTGTACCACGCACAAACACGTATTGCTAGTAAATATCGATGTTATTCCCAGCCACAAGGATAGAAGGAGCAGCTGGTTATTTCGTTCGTAAAGGATGCAGAGATAAACCACACCAAAGCTCAAAGGAAGAGTCCAGATCAGCTTTACAACTCACAACGTTTGATAAAGCATAACGCACTTTCATACTCTTACAGTAAAAATAATATAAAAAGAAAACAGAATGAAAAAAAAAGAGGATGCTCTAACCTACTAGACTAGTGACAGATGATTTTTCCAAATCTTCTCTTGAAACCTGGACCTCATCTAAACCCAATAACTGAAACACCAGAAGATGATGAAAAGAAGACAGAGTGACGCACACAGCGTGGCATAAAATTCCATGTTTGAACAGCCTGACGATGTTACATTTCAGTTCAGTCATCCAAAAAATCCTATATTGTTTTTACATTTACAACTTTAGTCCTTCTCTTTCTTTCTCAATTACTGAGAATGTTACTTCCTTTGACTCAATATCCTTGCTCATAATCCTTGATGGGCACAAACGTTTTCGAAGACTAATGATCATTTTGGGAAGAATTCTCCAAGCACAAAAAAACCCCTGATTTTAAAGTGGAGATGAAATCTGTAGGTGCATGTTTGTCTCTTGCATACTCCAAAAAACATGCCTCAACACACCAGCACGCACTTTATATAATCCTTTTCAATTTTGTTATCTAAGTGGTTCCTGCAGTTGCGTTGGTGAGGTTTTCAGGTCTCTAGAACAATGTTGGCAACTCAGTCGGGTGGGAGTCGTCCGCAACCGCCACTGGTGAATAGACGCCCACGCACGGCAGAGCCCACGAGCTTCTGGTGTAACGGGCCGAAAAAATACTCCACACCTGAAATAAGCTCCCCTAGGTGCTGGTGAAAATTTGAGGGACGACGTGCCCCAGATCCCCTCACAGAAAATAGTCCCAGACCGACCCTCCTCACCTGTTTAACAACAGACATCACTCTCTTCCTTCGAAAATTCTTAAAATGTCCCACACCGACAAAACGTACCAATCAAAGCTCGCTGCACCTGAATTTCAAACGGAGAAGGCAAGGAGAAGAAGGATGGGGCGGGGAAAAGAGTGGAGGGGGGGGGGGGGGGGCATTCTGGGCGTGACCCATCATGCTCCAGAATCATTTTCCTGTGAGCGATTCGGGGCGAGGCACGTGGAGGCGAATACAGGCACATGCCCAAACTCACACACCCTGCGTGACAGGGAGGTGTTCCTCAACTGGGGGTCTTTCAGCGCCATGACCTAAAATCACTCACAGAGGGGTGGTTTGGGGGAAAGGGTGGGGTGGGGGCAGTTCTGGCACAGGATCAGAATCACTCCCCCTCCCCCTCCCCCCAGCCGCCCCTCCACTCTCCTCAAATTTCGAAGAAATTATGCTGTGGTACGTTTCGGCATTCGGGACACTTGAGAGTTTTGAAGGAGAGAAGTGATTTGGGAACAGATGGGGAGGACTGTTTTGCATTTACTTCCCGGGAGTGGAGTTTGAGCACGTGTCCAGTTTTTGGGGCTTTTCTTTTTTTTTTTTTTTTTTTTTTTCACCCGGCAGGGAGTGAAATTTCAGGCATTGGGGTGATGTGCGTAGAAGCTTTACAACCGGAGTGCGAGGAGTGTAGGAGTTCCTCCAGCGGCACTTCGGCCCAAACCTCTCACCCCACGCCCCGCCGGAACCCCCAACCCTTGGTTGATTGTGTTCTTCTTTCGTGAATCCGGCACTTCGGAGTTAAGCTATAGAATCGTCGGCAGTAAATGCTCCTGAGGATTGTCTACCGTAGTCTAAAACCGCACGTAGAAGCGTCTGAGTTGCAGAAATCGGTCACAATGAATATCTCGAGTAAGTGTGTCCCCGTTGTTGTCTAGGAGTGTGGGCGAACTAGGGTGGTATTCAGAGGTCTAAGAAAATTAAATAGGTGTGATGTGTGTGTACGGAATAGAGTCTGACGAAACTGCGTAATATTCAAACTCTAGTCATCTGTAGGATAATGAAATAACACACACACCCACCAACACACACGACCACACACACAAACACCAACACAACACAACACACACCGGGGAAACACAGGAGGACCACACCGGCACCAAAAACAATGTTCGGCACGCTGAATTTCCAAGATCATCGTGTGTAACAATAACATGTGAAGGGAGAAGAGAGGAAGAACGTACAACGACACATTCTGTCCCAGTTCACGGGGATCGAGAAGAGAGGGAGAGAGGAGAGAGAGAGAGAGGAGAGGAGAGACCGAGAAGAGGAAGAGGGAGAGAGACCGATGAGAGGGAGAGGAGGAGAGAGAGAGAGAGAGCCAGCACAGACAGATGAGAGAGAGAGAACCCCAAACAGTAAACAGACAATAAACGAGGTGGCAGAACAACCCCTATCCCACTTATAATTTAGCCCTTGAAAGAGCATTTAATTAAAGGTATTATACCTCCTGCAACGGATCCAGGTAGCCTCGCCCGTATGTAACAAACACCCACGTATTGGGCGAGAGAGGGGCAGGGGCCACAGGAAGGGGGAAACAGACGAAGGCGTAGCCTGCAACAAACCGTTGGTGGTTCGCTCATCTCATCGTCACACGCATACAACGGTACACGCTTGTCATGAATATCATCTTCTTCACGCACCGGCGCGGAGAAGTAATAAGAGTTTTTTTTTGTTTCATGTTTGTTTCGTTTTGTTTTTCTTACAAAACAAATATTTACTGGTATGCTTGGGATTGATGACATGATGATGAAGTTGACCGTTGAGCGAAACATCCCCAACCAAAACACAGAAAAGGCAAGGCCAATCACATGAAGAAGGAAGGAAAAGAAAGAAAGAAAGGAAAGAAGAAAAGAAATAGAAGTGAAGGATGGATGCAAAAAAAAAAAAGACAAGAGAAATAAACTGACGCAGAAACAAGAAACAAGAATAGAGAGACGAAACATAATTAAATGCATCAAACGTCCAAGAAAAGACTATCCTTCAGGACCCACGTCGAAACCCTTATAATCCTGTCATAACATTGGATCTCTCTCCTAAAACAAACCATAGAAGTGTCCGCACATCAGCCACCACACAACCACACCGGGCCAACACCACACGACACAGCGCGCGCGCGCGCGCGCGTGCAGATAATTGTTGGTTGTGTGGTTGTGTGTGGGAGTGGTGTGGATCGTGTGTGTGTAGTTGTGTTTATATGAATCCAAGTCGTGCGTGTACTCAGTTTCTTTCCCTTCTTTAATGTATCTATCACAATTTTAAAATTCCGCCTTTGATCAAGGTCATTCATCAGAGAATATTATTACTTTTCTTCAGCGGCTTATGTTCTGGACCAAGAAGAAGTGAGATACACGGCAAAGCAAATGAGGCAAAAACGCATTCATTAACATCGCCCAGTCTAAAGTTGCTTTCCTGTGTACTCCTTCTCCTTTGTCAAGAATAAAGATCAGATAATAAAAGTAAACAATCATTTCTGATGAAGCCTGTGAAAAAGTGCGAAAATTTTCCCGTCTCGTTGTAAAGAAGGGAGGTGGACAAACAGGGTGGAGTCGACTTACTTCTGATTTTATAAATTATGAATCCGTATATCATGTTTTAGGTCGTCCAGACTCCTTTCAGCTGCTGGTAGCGGTTGCCATTTTTAGGCGGTTGGGTTGTATCTATTTATATCCGAATAGAGAGTTATATACAAGACCTGCCCACAACACAACATCACACCGACACGCCCGCACGCATGCCAACAAAACAACAACTACACGACGATGCACTCCCCACACACACCGGATCGACCACCCACCACCCACACCCGCAGAGCAACACGAGCGATGTTGACAATGACTAGTGCATGATGCCAATTTTTACAACTGAGCTAACGGGAGGGACGGTAGACCATTACTTGCTAGAATGAGAATGGATGGTAGAGAGTCCCAAATACCACAAGTCTTAACTATCTGGCCCGCCCGTACGTGCACTGGTTGCCCCGGGCGCAGGTTCCCTAGGCGTTGTTGGCCCTTGTGATGACCACTTAGTCAATCCTAGGCCATAGGCAACAAAATTGCTGAGAATGTACATGAGATAGTTTTGATAGTCAGCATGACAATACGTCCTGTGAGGACACAGCAGTACGACAGGTCACCAATTCTACATGGCCGTGGTAGGGCCGATTCGTCTTTGCGCCCTGCGTTGGGCTCATGAGATGGACTGAACTGTGAATCAAACCAATCTCATCTCCTCTCTCCTCTCCGTCTCTCTCTCTCATCGTCTCTCTCGTCCTCATCTCAATCTCTCTCTCTGCGTTTGCCTGTTGATGGTCATGTGATAGAGGGAATAAGTTTGTGTGTGCTATGGTGGTGTGTTGTGTGGGGTGTCTCGGGTGAAGACTAAGAGAAAGACTGAGCCTCTAATGTTGATGTGAGACTCAAGACTAAGATCTATACTACACAGAAAAGGGAGAAGGGAAAGGTTAAAGAGTAGGGAGGAGGGGTAGGCATAATGTAGTTTTAGTTGTCTTGTCTGACGTGCGTTCCCTGGATCCGTTCTGTCTGTCTGTCTGTCTGTCTTGGTGGTGTCATCCTATCATCGTACGTGTGTTGTATCTCCGGACGAAAATGATACCGAAAGTACGAAACCCCTCTATTTGCCTATCTGTGAGGAAACGCAGGAGGTTATTCACGTGGCCACGCAGTCAAGGGTGATCGAAAAACCACGTAAGCAGATCACGACAGGTATCTGACCAGGCGCACAACCTGTCGTTTCCCTTAGTCACGACAAGGCAATGCGCCACTGTGAACAAAAAGCAAAGCACGTCCCGGTCCGCCTGCCCCAGGCCTTTCCTTCCGTTCCCTAACCAGCTTCACCGGTTTCCTCACAGGACCACGGTCCCGCCTCCCTGTCTTTGAGTAGCAGCTTTGCAAGGTCACTTGGTCGGCCGTGTGTGTCGTGGCCTGCTCCCCACTTCGGACCCCCACGACAACAACCTTCACGCCATTACCATTGTCTTGGGCTTCCGTCTGTACGGACGCATATAACCGCGCATGTGGAGAATACGGCTTTGCCTGGTTAGGATGTAAGACTGAACCGTACACCTTAAGGTTCAGACCCCAAACCTTAGGAGTTCAGCTGTAACCTTTGGAGTGTCGTCTATAAACCCATGGGTCTTAAGATATAAACTTGTCTGGTTGGATCTCTTTCGTGAATGGGTGGTGACTGGGCACGATAGTGGTGATGGACCAGGGGGGAAGGGGTTGGCTTGCATGATACACGAGTGTACGACGAGGGGGTTATGTGCGGCGTATGTGTCTGGTTGTCTCCCTCGCTCCTGGTCCCGCGGCTAAGGTCTTCTAGATTGCTAACACATGTGCGGGTTGTTTTGTTTGGTTTTGTTTCGTTGTTCTGGTTTCGCGTAAGGAAATGGGGAATGGGAAAGGGGACCGGTGTGGGGTTAGATGGATTTTGTCTAGTTCTAATGCCTGTCTCGTCCGCTATGTGTCCTTGTCGTTAAATGTAGATGTGTTAAATCCCATGCAATCGCTGTAAATGTTGTCTTGTTGGTTGTTCTTGTTTGTGTTGTGCTTGGATTCTGTTGTTGACTTGTCGTCCGTCAGTCGTTGTGGTTGGTTGTTTCACTCGTTGTTGTATGATGATGACCACACACAATGTTGGCCGTGTGTTCTGTAGCTGGTTTAATCTGCGTCCCCGGTATCTCATTCGTGTCGATGGAAATGTTGCTATATGTTATGTACTGTTGTCATGGTGTGTTGTGCTTCGGATGAGTGATGTTCTTGCGACCCGTCACTGCCGCTGTTGCTGCTACTACTATCACTACTGTGCTCGTGTGGCCTGTTGTTTTGCTGTATAGTCACGTGGGGCCTTTGCAAATGTTGCTAGCTTCACAACCATCTTGTTCCAAATATGGGTTTGTGCATGAAATCTGTGCCTACGACTGGGTGGTGCGGTGAGTGGGGTGATGTCGGGTTGGTTGATAGGGGGCTGTGTTTCCCTGTTTGCCTTTGCGGTGTGCTTTTGCACGAGGATCAACCGGACCAACTACCAGGCAATGCAAATGTCCCGTTGGTTAAGGCAGGCGAGTACCAGGATTTTTGTCGCCTCTCGGGGTCGTTCGTATTGTCAAGCGAAAGCCACACTCCCATCAAATAATACCAGTATCACAAAGACGTGCTAGGGCGGGTAGCGTGTTCACTCATAGGGTCAATAAAGAATATGGCAAGATTAGTGAATTGGAGTGATTTGTTGAGAGAGAGAGCGAGCGAGAAGAGAGAAGATCGGGAGAGATGATAAACCTGCACTGTGACTGTCCTCTCTCTTCTCTCTCTCGTCGGCTCTCTCTCCTCACTCTCTCTATATATATATATAACTATATATGGTAGTATAGATATATAATCTCATATATATTGCGCGATTGTGGTTGTGGTGTGGGTGTGGGTGGGGTGGTGTTGTGTGTGTGTGCTTGCTGAGGTGTGTGGCTGTGTGGGGTGTGTGTGAATGTGTGGTGATTCGGGTTGTGGTGTGTGTTTGAATATGAGTGCAGTGCGGCTGGTTCATTACCCACCCCTTCCCCATCCCTTTCTCCCCCTCCCCAATTTATTTTCCTACTCCCTACCCTCTCCTATCCTCCTTTAAACTTCTCCCCTCCCCTCCCATCCCCATACCCATCCACTATCCCACCCCAGCACTGTCCCTCCTTCTCCTTCCTCCCCCCCCCATCCCCCATTCCCCTCTACATTTGCATTTCTTTCTCTCCTTCCCCTCTAAACTCCCCCCTAGGTCTAATTATATATCCTAGAAACTTCCCGTCATCCCCCCCCCCCCCCCCCCTCCCCCCTCGCCCTCCCCCCCCCCCCCCTACAATGTTCCCAATATTCGTATCATTGCCCCCTCCCCCCCACCCCTTTAACTGTGTGTGTGTGTGACAATATGTGTGTGGTGTGTGGTTTGTGTGTGTGTGTGTGTGGGTGTGTGTGTGTGTGTGTGTGTGTGTGTGTGTGTGTGTGTGTGGTCTATGCAGGCGCTCGTGCGTTTGGGTGTTTGTGAGCATGTACACAACTCAGAACAATTATGGTTCTCGTGCATGGTCTCCTTTTCTCCACACCCCTCAATCCGTGGCCCCCTCACCCTTCACTCCCATCCTAAGTTTATGTTTCTTATTGATGAAATGTTTTATACTCAACGTTTTATTTTAAAGTTAAACATTTTTATTAAGGTGCCTGCTGCGTACGTTGGGATATTTTAATCTTGTTTATTATTCAGAAATGTATGAAGTCGGAATGCTACTATCCATACTGTTAATGCAGCTCAAAGTGGAAAGTGGAGTGGCTAAAATGGGTCAAATAAGATTTTACTCGATATGCCGCGATTTGGCGGTAAAACACTCCACACACACTCACGATCGAATCAACACACACACACCACACACACACACACACAACACACACACACACGCAACGACGATCACACGGCGCGCGCAAATACATACAACACATATGCGCGCGCACCACCACATCACGCGCACACACACACACAACACACACAAACACAACACACACACAAACACACACACACACAATGCACGCGCAATCTGGGGGCTGCCCCCACTGTAATGCACGACGCATTCGCATGGGCACACTGCGACATACGTTGACTGCCTTCCCAGAAAATAAGTGTGTTCTCCACTCGTGCGTGCGCACGCCTCGGTCTGTGCAAGGTAATCTATTCTCTTAACTCTCTGGGTATGTTTGAATATGCTGAACACGCAAGTGTACACACCTCATTGGTGAAGTGGGTTGGAAAAATCCCAAAATGTGAATACTGGGTAGTAATCTCGTGGTCTGTAATAATCCAATATGTGTAATGTGTTGTTACACTTCACAGAATAGGGAGCAACGAACTGACGGAAATTTGAAGGGAATGGATTTTGAGACGAAAATGCTTTTTAGGCACGGAGCATTTGTTCTAACCAGCGCCATATGCTTTGGGTAATCGAATCTAAAAGTATCGACATTCTCGTTTCATGCGCCTGTGAAATTCATCGCCGGCGTATTCGGTGGTGCTCTAGGGGCTGTTTGACCATCTGGTATTCTTCACAAAATCCCAATTTAAGCAAACAACGATTTTTGAAGAAAGGCATATGTTTGTTGAGAAGTTATACTTTGTTCAGTAAAAAATCTGAAGAGAACATACATATAAAAAAAAACAAGTGTTACGTGAATCACATTTATCCTGAACCTAGCTTAGAACGCATGTACAATCATCTCCGTCTAGTTAGTACATGCCAGTCACCAACTGAATTCAAAACACTCGTCTAGATAGTCAATGTAGTTGCCAGTGCCATTGTAACGTCGTCGGGCACGTACATTCAAATTCAAAAGGCACTGCCCCATCTTATTCAATACACTACTAGGGGTCAGAAGATTGCACCATGAGCTACGGAGGTGGGTAAACAATAAGGCACACTAAAAAAAACAAAAAAAACATAAAAAGAGTTGAGAAATGTTAGTATTCCATGACAAGGAATTTTCAAAATCAAGACCATCTGATTTCAATAAGACATAAATAATGGTTAATGATCGTGAGCAGGGGGTGGGTGTGGAGTGATCTGCAGCCATGGGTCTTGTTTGTTGATTATTATTATTATTTTGGTTCGTGGTATGTGTCGAGCAAGGTATTTTTTTTTGCATCCTAAAACATCTACCGATCACAAGTCCAGTTTTTCTAGAGAAAGTGACCACTCTAGTGTCTTATAATAGAGTTCAAGTATTTCATTGACTTTTGTAGCCACCCCTTTGTATAACAAATTGCCTTCAAAACCGAATTCAGATGGAGGAAGAAAGATAGTGCGTGTTATTAACACTGCTTACCTTGATAGTGTTGTAGAGATGCGAGTGCAAGTGAGCCCGTGAGGTGGTGGGGTGTGTAGGTGTTGTAGTGTGTGTGGACGGTGTGCAGTGTTGGTGAGCATGCGTGGAGGCGTGCGCGGGCAGATGGAGTTGCGTAGGCGCGCAGAACATGTAATCATTTTAGAGCCATTTGTTGAATAATACGTATGGGATGAACTAAGTTTTGTTGTAGCCTAAGAGTTACCTTATGGAGAAGACAGTTGGATCGACTGGGGTTTAAGAAATCGTCGGTACTCAAGGTAATTCAGGATGGATATGTCTCAAAAAAAAAGAAAAGCAATGTTACTGGCAAGGTTTTGTGTTTGTTGTTTGTTTTTTTGTTTTTGTTTTTGTTTTTTTGATGTCCCAACCTCTGCGAAACTCAGAGGCAGCGCACACACGCCGCTCATTCCGACAAACCGTCCACAGCCACAGCACGGTCGGCCCCTCCGAAGCCCCGGCACGGCAATCCACAGGGAGCAATCAATGTACAAGATACGTACAAGAGGCAACCCACCGGAGCAACGACACTGCACGTTGCCGAGTCACTTCGGTGGGATCCAACGTGTACGCCTGTAATGATACAACATGGTGCACGGACACCACCTACATCAAGCACGATACGTTCTAGAGTTGGGGTATCGTGACACAATGGGCTAGTCGCAGAGCCGGCGTGAGTGAGGAGTCTCCTTCCGAGAGGGCAGCCACCTCGAACCGTCCAATACGATCGCCTCCATGGGACTCGCCGATACCGCGCCCAGGACAACGGAACAACCAAGGCCACCGACGTATGAGTCGAGGATAATCGAAACAGGAGGTCACCAGACCCATAGTCGCATGAAGGGCCACAGAATCTGCAGACAATTTTTTTTTAATGTGATTCGATGAGGATGATTAAGATAGGGTGCTACCGATCCATTATCGGTCTGAGAATACAGGAAGGGCTGTACTCAGCTTCCTTGCAACAATATATCCCGGACAGAACAAGGAGCCGAGACGAAAGGACCTGCAGTGTGGTCAGGAAAGTGAGCATACATCTTACTCAATAGAAAGAGGGCAGATAATTATATGGATTAAACTAGACAGTGTGTGGTACCCCCAGTCGTCCCAGCTGAGCCGCAGCCAATTCACCTCTGGGTAGGAGCCGGTGGGCATATGAATTTAACTACCATGACGTGTAAATAATTCCAACCAGACCTCCCAGTCGGGAGTCCGCGTGCGCTAACCACTCGCCACGGCGGTGGTGGCATGAGTACTTTAACAATATCTTTTTTCTTCTCTGTTGTAGAGGAGAGAGAGGGGAGGGGGTAGGCGGAAGAGGTGAGAGAAAGAGTATAGACATGACAGACGACAGGCCGCCAGGGTAGCCTTCGGTGTCTGTACGCACTGTTGCCGATAGCCAGCTTTAGACTGATAATACGAAATAAATGGCCTGGTAGGTAAGCTTATTAGAGCTGGATTAACTAAAAAGGCAGGTTCGTTTTTATTGGTTTGCTTTGCTGTGTAATGTTCTTGTAATAATACTTGTGTTTGAGAAGATTTTTGGCTTGACATGCTGCATTTTCGAATTCATGTATATTAATACCGTTTTAGTGATCTTATATGATGCAGTCGATAGTACAACACCATCGCCTCACTCTCACTTCACCCCCCTCCCTTCACGTCCCCACCCCCCCCACCCCCCCCCCCCCCAACCCCCCCCCCCCCCCCCTCCACCAACCCGCCCAAATCCCCTCTGTCCCTTTCCTTCGTCAGCCATCTGTCACAGCTACCACATGGCATCAGTCATAAGTCTTCTCTGCGGACTTCTTCGTTCTTTGTTTGTACTGTCCTAAACTGTTAAATGAAATGTTACGTATTTTGTTTTTCACTTGAAGAACCCAAGAGGTCGAGCGAATGCATCGTGTCTTGTGTACTACGGCTTTGTTCGTCATGTCCTCGGCGGAAACTAACCCCACCCTTTCTAAACATTGAATTAGATAACAAGGTTAATGAATGAATTAATAGACATAGACAATAAAGATAACGAAACCCAAAAAATATGAATAAGAGAATAAAGAACAAGAACATGTCAAAAAATGTTCCCGGTAATTTGGGAATTAGATAACAGTGATGAATGCTTAACGTATTGGCAAGCATTGAATTAATACGAGAGCATCAGGCAGAGCCAAGTGTCCCTAGAAAGGCCCAAAATATTTGGAAACACGCACACACGCTGCTCCTCTCTCCGGCCGAGGGGGGTGGTCAGGGGGGGTCTCTCTCATCCAGTCTCAGTCTCACGACACACAAACAGGGGACCCAACACACAGGGCACATCACCGCACCACAAAACCCAGACACACACGACACACAGAGAGGGAGCACCTCTCGTCTTCTCGTCTCTCTCTCGGTTCTCGGGCTCCTCTCTCTATCGGACACATCGTCGGATCTCTCTCTCTTAAAGACTCTGACTGAATACACCACTTATATTGTCATATTAGGACTCAAAGTTTTGTGACTGACACTTTGAGTGGGAAATCGTACACAACGCGACACACACAGACCACACACCACACCGACACCACGCATCAGCGATAACCAGACTGTTTCCAATTGTTTTCAAATCATTTAACTATATTACGATCTACGACACAAGCCAGATTTCCCACATACGACTTTGTACAACACACACACACACACACAACACTGTAGGCGTAGGAGCGGTGTGCCAGTGCTGTGTGATGTCACGTTGATGTTAAATCCCTGCGGCGGGGCGGAAAGGGGAGGCTCTGGCGGTGGTTGTGGAATGCTTTCAACATTGAACCATACGACACTGCAATCGGGTACTGTGTACGGTACCAAGGCGACCCAGCCGGGGGGGCTGCCCTCTCCTTCAAGCTATGCCGCCCGGGGAACAGTTTTTCCCCCCCCCCCCCGGATGTTATTCCGAGCAGGTTCCACTGACACTAAGGATGAGTCTAAAGTTCGTAGATAGTCAGGTTTTTAGACATCTCAAGTTAGGATAGTTTGAGAAAATTAATGTATTCGGTCTGGCAATCAGAAAGATCAATTCATGATCCGTTTACTTCTTAGTCAATCAGTTACTCAGTGAGGTAGAGTGGAGTGAGTGAGTTTTGTTGTTTGGTTGTTTGTTGTGGGGTTTGGTAGGTTAGGGTAGGTAGGAGGTCGTTTGTTAGTATAGTAGTTACGTAATTTGGCTAGTCCGTTTGGTCGTTCTTTTGGTCAAGGGACTCTAGGTCTTTCTTGTTTTTCATTTGTGTCCTCCTTAAAACGCTTTAAGACTGGTCAAGGAAAAGGGAAGAAAGGGGAAAAAGGAAAAAAGGAAAGACAAGGGGAAGAGGAGGGGGGGGGAGGAGGAAAGGGTAATAGTTGCTGGAATTGCTTGGCATGAGTTTTATTTCATCTGACTTTAACATCTATCATAAATTGGGACAAACACCTTTTCTTAAACCAGGGATCATGGAATACTCATTTCGCCTTTAACTCTGAAGCCAGTCTTTAGCTTGTGTTAGGAGTGTACTAATAATCGGACTACTACTGACTTAACTAAACAGGAAAAGAATGACAACCTGTATGAAGGAACTCTACGTTCGGCAACAAACGACTGTACTACCAAAGTAAGTACGGCGTTAAAGGGGATTGTCCAACAAGCTTTGGCTCACAAACATGTCATACCAACCAATGACGGACCCTAAGAAGAGTAAAGCAATATGGGTCAATCAATGATTCTGACGGCTGTAGCAAAGACTGAAGTAGATTCCTGACATAACGTTAAAAAAAATAATTTGGGGAGATAAAAGCAAGACCTTAAAATTCGAAACATTTGGCATGGGAGAAACCGGTTGCTGTATGAATTATGCTGCAATTCATAAACATTCTGATTTGTCCTCCAAAAAATGTCATGCAGTAGTGTGGGCAGGTGTGTGGTTTAAATCTATTTAACCTACACGAGCACACACACGACAAAAATAACCAAAACCCACAGGAACGGGAAAAGGCACACCCAACCCACACCGCGACCAAAGAGGTCCGGGTCAATGACTACAATCCAGCCTAAAGGTGTAACCCCTACGCAGACCCGGGGAGCCCAGGGGGCCGGAAGAAGAAAAAAAGCGCCCACCCACGCGGGCGGAAGACACGGGCCCGGGGTACCCCCCCGGCCCAACACCAAAAAAAAAAAAGTGACCACAATTTAAAAAAATCACCGAACTGTGGCCGGGGGAGGAGAACAAGCACAGACTGTACGGCTTACTCCTTGCCGCACAGCCCAGCATTCACTATGTAGAGACACAGGGCTTGTTTGTCGACCTGACGGGAGCCTTGCAACCCGGTGCCCACGATATGAATCGGCAAATGGACCATATTGATGAACCGATTTTTCATAGGGGTGCTTAAAAACACACATCAGTAAATCAGTGGCTTTCTGGCTTGTGTCCCCTCTGAATTGTCTCAAAGTGTGTGTCTGCCACGGGGCTGTAAAAATAACGCAAACGAACACAATCGAAATCAAAACGAATGAATGAACGAATGAATGATTCTGTCAATAGACCCATTCAGTCAATCACGCATAAAGCCTAACAGCATTTACAAGGACAACACATTTCATTTGATTCAGTCAGTTGGAACGGTTCGTGCCGTCAGTCACATAATCGCCAGAATTTACAGCATTCACATTAACAAAACCTGTACAGCCCTGGAACGTAGTTTTACAAGCTAAGCAGTGTTTTTTTACTGGTTTTAAAAAAAAGCCACTAAAAAGAAAAAGAGCCACTAAAAAAGCAAACAACAAAAACCTCTCCCAGCCGCATGGCGTAGTGATTAGCGTCGTCGAATTCCCGGGTTGTTATAGGTCGTAGGAAGCTCGACACTCCCCAAACACCATTTATTTGTGTGTTGTGGTGTAACGTTGTTGTGTGTGGTGTGTGTAGTGTGTGTGTGGTTGTGTGTCCCGCTGTTGCTCCTACCCAGAGTTTAAGTTTGCGCAAGGGGCTCCACTGGACAGACAAAAGGACCACACGGTCGAGTATCATCCACTTAATTGGATTCGTACTCTGACAGCATTGCTAGCAAATTTTCCTGATGAACACAAGCAGGTTACTGCATCTCTCAGGCAATTGATGATGTGCCGATATATCATGACAGTCAGCGTGGGATACAGCCCTGTCCATGCAGCCTCGTCCCGAATGGCAACATATATCATCATCTTCATCATCTCACATCATTATCCTCATCCTCATCCGATCAGCTGGTCTTTAAAAAAGTCTCAGACTAGGGTGATACTTCATGACGTGCTCTCACAGGTGACCTGAGTACTGGTTTGTGTTCCACTCCACACGGCCGTTTATGTTATTGATTCGAGTGGTTCACAACTTCTTCTTTTATAGGTCCAGCAGGTTTTGTATGGCTTAAATCTTAAATAAACCAGTACGTTTGCCTGTTGCTTTAAGCCAGGGGGAGACGGGGTCGAGGAAGATATATATTCTATAACATATACATCTCTCTCTCTCTCTCCTCTCCTCTCTCGAAAAGGGAAAAAAAAAAAAGGGGCCTCTCTCTCTCTCTCCTCTCCTCTCTCTCTCCTCTCTCGTCTCTCTCTCTCCTTTTCCGATGCAGCAGTCTAAGAATCCATAAATGAGACTAAGAGATGGCCTGCGAGGAAGTAGAATCCCGTGAGGAACGTAGGATTCTGAGGAGACGGAGGATTCTTGTGGAGACGACAAATTCTTATGAGGAGTTAAAAAAAATTCTTGTGAGGAGACAAAGAATTCTTGTGAGGAGACTCAGAGTCCCTTTTAAGAGACAAGGAATTCCTGTGGGGAGCTAAGAATTACTGCGAGGAGATGAAGAATTCCTGTGAAGAGAGGAAGAATTCGCGTAATAATACGAATTCCCTTGGGGAGACGAAGATTTCCTGCCATGAGACTGAGAATTCCTGTCAGAAGACGAATAATTCCTAGGACAAAAGAATTCCTACAGGAGACCAAGAAACGTTTCGCGCAACAGTCAGAGAATGGTACTGTTCATGGTGATTTTTTGTTTGTATTTTGTTTGCATCAAAGACAAAGTGATTGTTAAAACGAGGGGAAAAAAGATGAAACCGAGACTTGGTTGTTTGGACTTTGCCTTTCTTTTGGTTTTCTTTTCTTTTGTGTTTGTTTGTTTGTTTGTTTTTATGTAGTTAAGCAAGATGAGTCAATTACAGCATTCAGTTAGCTTTCTTGAGATCGGTGCATAAAACCAGTGATTACCGCCTGTCGGAGAACAATAATTTTCTTCTTCTTCTTCTTCTTCTTTCTCTTCTTCTTCTTCTTCTCCTCCTCCTCCTCCATCCTCCTTCTTCTTGCTTCTCTCCTCTTCTTCTCTTCTTCTCTTCTTCTTCTCTCTTCTTCTTCTCTTCTTCTTCTTCTTTCTTCTTCGTAGTATCTTCTTCTAGTCCTTCTTCCTGTAGTAGTGGTGTAGTAGTAGGGGTAGTAGTAGTAGTGGTGGTGGTGGGGGAGTGGTAGTTGAGTAGTGGTGGTAGGAGTAGCGTAGTGGTGGTGGTGGTGGTAGTGGTCCTGTGGGGGGAGGGGGGGGTTTGTGTTAATGTTGTGGAGGAGGTGCGACCTTTTTTTTTTTTTTTTTTCGTTTTTTCTTAATATACATCTGATCTTGGTTCCTGTCAACGGAACAGAGAGGAGCCACCTGACCCTGTCTGACCCTTGACCCATGATCCACGCCCCTGGCCCATTCCCCTCCCACGATACCCACCCACTCTGAAAATACTTGTACCCTACCCAGCGCGCAACAGACTCACCTTTGCGGTCTTTTTTACGAAGACTATCCGTGTGTGTTGCTGTGTGATCCAGGCCTGTTGGACGTGACCTCTGCCCTGGGACCCTGACCTGTCTGACCCTATGGCTGACCCTGATCCACGCCCTGTGGCATCCCGCTCGGCCACGAGCACAGGGGGGAGGCACCCCGAGCACCTGAAAAGACTCCCAGGGGGTACCAGCCGAGGGGGGGACCAGCACCAGTCGGGATGAGCTGCGCAAACAGACTGAACGCCTTCCGGCGGTCTATTCTGAACAGTTAGTCACGTTGTTTGATGCATTCGTGTGGGTGTGTGTGTGTGTGTGTGGTGTGTGTGTGTGTGTGTGTGTGCTACGTGTGTGTGTGTGTGTGTGTGTGTGTGTGTATGCAAGTTTGGGATACACAAACGAGACTAGTGTGCATGTTATTTCTGCTAATGTGTGGTGTTACACATTTATCAAGCACATTCAAAAAAAAAAAAGACTTTAGTTATAGCTTCATATCTTAGGCTATCGTAGCAACACAGTACAAGTCACACATAGCTGACCAAACACTCAGAAAAGCACGGAGGGACGTGTGGGGAGGGCAGAGTCTCGGTGGGTTTGCTGGAGTGTAGGAGGGGGAGGGAAGACGTGATTCAGAAGGCCAGGATGGACCAGTGGATAAAACATTGCTCACCTAATCCAGGCTTTCTGAGTTCAATCTCCTCTTAAAGCCACAATGTCCGATCCTGTAATCGGGTGTGTCTGTAATCAGAGAAACGCTTCCTACCCACTGAGGAAGAAGTGAAGCATTGGCGAGCGCAATCAGAGAAACTATGTCATTTC
Source organism: Conus betulinus (assembly GCA_016801955.1). Lineage (NCBI taxonomy): Eukaryota > Metazoa > Mollusca > Gastropoda > Neogastropoda > Conidae > Conus > Conus betulinus. The sequence goes on from JADBJO010027622.1 coordinate 19,582, forward strand.
TGCAGGGCTGCATGCAGGGTGACATACACCAGCTGTGGTTTAAAGACGCCCAGGATATAGGAACTTCTATCGTCGGAGACAACACCATCTCTGCAGACATCTCTGTCTCGTTCTAGTCTTATGTGTGAACATATGCATTAACACATCATAACTCGACGCTAGTTGAATCCTGTTGTATCTCTGGTAAAACAGCAGGCCACGGTGTGACGCTGGAATGGATCACGCGCGCACACACACACACACACACACACACACACACACACACACACACACACACACACACATATGCACAGAGGTGATTTGTTTTAAGCATCAACCCCCGAAGACAGAAACTGGCTACCTTTATGGGAGATCAAAAGGCACTTACCAAAAGAAAAGCAAAGAAAAGATCGCCAAATGAGTATATCCGAGTTGTAGCTGAGGATTTAGGAACAACGTAGAAATTAAACACTGAACCGGATCGGCAAAACGAATCTCTTTCTCACGTCTGAACGAGAAAGTAGCTGATTTCTTGTTTACTGCTCTACAAACAATATACCATGAACATTCAGTACATACCTCATGTGATTCTACTGTCATGTTTGCTGTGGCAGGAGTTTGGAGGTGTGTATGACGCGGGGCTTCGACAGGGACACCCCACATCAAAATCGCAGCCATGTTCCTGGCAGAGACCGGATGACCTGCAGCGCATGCTCCCTGGCGGCTTCCTGTCTGAGGTCGAACTGGCGCAAGTGGTGTCACAGACGAACGCAGGGGTGGGTCATGTTGACTTTGTGACCGTTACTTGTTTGTTGTTACACTGACTGATGTGTTTTGTGTGTGTGTGTGTGTGTGTGTGGGTGTGTGTGTGTGTGTGTGTGTGTGTGTGTGTGTGTGTGTTTTTTTTTTTTTTTTTGTTTGGGGGGGGGGGTTGTTTGTTTTTTAACTGCACAGAGAGAAGAGAGCCCATGACATAAAAACTATCGTTTCTAATGCCCAGACGATAGATCTCCGTGTAATAGATCCACAAACATGTCCGATCTATGAGACGGAAATCTATCAGTGCTGAAGTACTCAAGACTTATGTTTATCGTCCTATTCTGTCCTGAGGCCCTTAAGGACAGGGTGTCCTAGACCGAATTCTGCAGTTTTGGTGGCAAGATGACAGGATCTTGCGCCTGGAGGGGGGCTGTCCTGTATTGTTCCGGTATTCATCCCAGACTGGAGTCTTGGTCCTGTCCTCTTCTCCTTCCTTTCTGCTGAACTGGTGTCCAGCGCTTGGTTTTGTTTCTGTGTGAACCCCGGTGAACTCTGTGGTGTTAGTCAGTGTACTGTGGGCATCGGTATAATCTTTGCCCCTTCCGCCCAAAACAGTCTGTCTTCAGAGCTGCCGGGCGGTCCTCTTCAGGCTCGGGTGGCAATGACTCTGTGCCACGTGAGGCCGCCTCAAAGAGGGAGCATGACGAACGTCCTGGAGTGCTGCGCGAATCCCTTCTATGATCCTCACTAACTACGGCCGAGAAGGTACCAGAGAGGTGCACGTGCACCAACAAGGCCA